>JAYMTF010001402.1:0-23634 GCA_036897485.1 Pelargonium nanum | reverse complement strand
AACGATTTTGCCCAATTTCCGTCCAAAAGGGCTGACGGTGCAACGTTTTGAAAGCGCAGGGTATGCCAAAGTTCACCCAAAAAACTTAGAGGTGCTAGTTGAAAAACATGTAAAGCACAGAGGGTCCATCAGTAATTACCCCTTAGGTTTATAATCTAGGCCCTTATAAACAGGCCTCTAAGTTTGATCTCTTGTTGGGCTTTGTTTAGCCCAAAATGAATTTATACTGAACTCTCTCCACTGTTATGATTCTTCGTCGTGTTAACCAAAGTCTGAAACAAACCCTTACACAAACAATCCCAGAAACTGATCAATCCATTTCTACTGATTTTCTGTTTATGGCTTGATACGCAAAATGACGAGCGCGAATCTAGTTGGGGCCTTCAAAGGGCTCTCCTTATCGGCACTATCGAGCTCTTCTTCGTCCTCCATCTACGTCCCTGCCAAGACCAACCTCTCCGTCTCGTTCCCTCGGAAATTTCCACTCACAATCGTGTGCGCTCACAAAAAAAGGGGCAGGAAGTACCAAGAATGGTCGCGACTCAAGAGGCCGAAGGCTCGGTGTTAAGATTTTCGGTGATCAGTTGGCGAAACCCGGCGCCATTATCATTCGCCAGCGCGGGACCAAGGTTTGTGATTGTGGACTGACCTTTCGATTTCGTTGTTTGGTACCAGAATTATTGCTTTTGATTTTGGGAATATTACTGTACTCGTTGTGGGTTATAGATTTTATGTGGTGTTTGTCATTTTTAAGAGTGTATATGCGCTTGATCAACTTGGTTTTTCACTTGTATGTGCAAGGAATTGAAATTTTGTAGCTGTTATTTAGGGTTCTGCATAAAAACTGAAACTTGATATGGATTTTTTTTTTTTAATGTGAATGGAATCAATAATGACAATGGGAATGAGATTCCTATTCCAAAGTCATTTCCATGACCTAAAAGTACTAATACAAACATAATGAATTGAAATCTCTTCCCATACCGATTCTTGATTCCCATTCCTGGTCAATTTTTTTTAAATTCAAATGCCGTCTAATGATCACAACCGGCTTGGGTTGGTGCTGTATTTCTTTATTCTTCATTAGAGTTTCTTTGAAGTAGCATTTCATTTTAAGGGCCTTCTCTGGCATCTTGATGCACTAAATTCAAAAAGGTGGTTCAGCTAGTTCAAAAAAATTATGGTTTTCCAAGTGTGTGACTTACTTTCTCAAATTTGAAACCATATATAGGCATATGGCTGTTGGGAAAAGTTTAGAAATATCCATATGATGGTTGTTTATGACATCTACCATTTTGATGCACTTTTGTTTTCTTAAACCTCTTCACCTCTATAACCAATTTACTAAAATGCAGATACTTGTTGACATACATTAACATGAACATGCTTTACTTAATTTTGCTATGGTTTGTAAATGCGTGAAATTGACTCGCAAATCCTCTTCACCACTTGCCGATTTATATATGTTGTTACCACCTAGAATCTGTCCATTTTTTTAATGTAATATTAGAGGATAAAAAATTGTTACTCGTTCCCACTTTTATCCAATTATGTCTAATTTCTTTTCTTGATGCGTTTTCAGGTTCATCCAGGGAAGAATGTTGGGATTGGAAAAGATCACACCATCTTCTCCTTGATTGATGGTCTAGTCAAATTTGAGATGTATGGAGCTGACAGGAAGAAGGTGATCTACAAAACTCTGACCCTTAAACTCCATTCATGAAATTATAGAGATATAGATATTACACACTGATCTTGTGAAATTGTATAATAACATAAACAGGTGAGTGTTTACCCAAGAGAAGTACAACCTGAGAATCCGAACAGTTACAGAGCAAGGAAGAGAGAAAGTTTCAGATTGCAGCGTGAGCGCAAGAAGGCTAGGAAGGAGTTGTTGCTCAACTCCAATTAATACCAGCTTCCAGTCCTTCTCTCACAATGTTAATCCCGGAACTTCACCTTACTACTTACTTTGGTTTTCTTTTCCTGCTAATTTGGCACTACGAACAAAACCCGTAGTTAGGTTTGCTTGGCTTTTCACCTTTTACGAGTTATTTTTCCAACATTCTTCTCTAGAAGTGTTAAATTTGTAATGTTTATTGCCCATATAACTGGACCAGTAAACTTCATGTCAATTTCCCCCCATATTTTATGTACTATAAGTCACAAGTATGTGTCTTTTTCATTTAGAGTCAAAGTTGGCATGATCAATCAGTCTTTTTGTGGAGTTGTCAGGGTAAAGTGTTAAAGTTTTATGAATAGATTATATTTCCATGGCTCTTAGTCTAGGTTCTTGATGCTGGAGTTGGGGTCCTGGGTCTAGGAGTTGGAGTTGTGGTCGTGGATCCTAAAATACAAGGAACATACGTTAAGTGAAAAATGGTCCGAGCGTAATAGTTTTCGATATAACTTATTCGGCATATGAATGACCAAACTATTTATGAAAAATTGTAAGAAAACTTAATTTTTCATCGCATGGAAAAGATTTAAATGGGTAAAAACGACATTGTTTTGCCGTGGGGGTTAAATTGAGAAGAAGAAAAAAAAAAAAGGCAACCCTATGTACATGCAATACACCCATAAATCAAACTTGTGGAGCTTTACCATCAACCTCTCTATGATCACCACCATTCAAATTATCTCTAGTGCCATGGCTCTCAGTCTCAGACCTCCTCACAATCCCACAGTACTTTTTAAGGAAAATCTCACCCCAATCCCAAAGATGCAACACAATGTATGTACCAATCCCACCTATCAACCCATAGGCTATTGAATACGTCAGTGGCATCAATATCATTGTCACAAACGCTGGAATCGCCTGCCTCATATCCTCCCACTCAATCTCCACCACTGATCTCATCATCAACCCCCCCACCAGTATCAACGGCGGCCCCACCGCCCACGCCGGTATCGACGCCAGTAACGGCGTTAAGAAAAACGCCACCAAAAAGTACCCCGCCACCGTTATCGCCGTCATCCCCGTCCGCCCCCCTTCCCTAATCCCCGTCGACGACTCTATAAACACCGTCACCGGCGACGTCCCGAGCAGGGACCCCACCACGATCGACGCAGCGTCCGACATGAAAGCAAAATATTGGCCCTCGAAATCGCCGTTGGCGTCGGTGAATCCAGCAAACCGGGCCATCGAATACAAGGTGCCAGTAGTGTCGAGTATGTCAACGTACAAAAACGTGACCAAAGCTTCCCAAAATTTACCTTTTCCCATGTCCTTAAAGCTCAGCGCCCCAGCCGTACTGCCAATCACGTGCACATCAACAACTTGTCTAAAGTAACGGTACGCCGAGTTTCCGGACTCGGTATCGGGAAACGCCGTCACCGCCGTGTTTCTGAACCACGAGACGGCGGTTACGAAAACGATGCCGTATATCATCGCGCCTTTTACGTTTCTCACCAGACAATACGCGATGATCACGAAACCGATAATTCCGAGCCAGAATGTCGGGCTCTCCATGCGATCGTTGATGCACGAAATATCGGCCGATACGGTACCGCCCGGCATCAAACTAACGGTTCCGTTAGCTGCCGTTATCACGGGAGCTAGCATCGCACGCGACGATCTCGGACACGCCGCGAGCGTGACTAGAGTGGAGGAGCTGTAGCCGATAAGTCCGATACCTTCGTTGTTTTGTAAACCGATAAATGCGAGGAAAAATCCGATACCGGCGGAGGAGGAGATTCGGACGGGTTTCGGGACGAGTTTCGCGAGTTTCGCTCGCAATCCGACGGCCGAGATGAAGAGAAAAATGAGTCCCTCGACGAAGATCGCAGCCAGTGCGCTCCGGTACGGAACGTTGCCGGAGCCGTGGAAGCCGACGACGGTGTAGGCGAAGTAGGCGTTGGTGCCCATTCCGGGAGCCAAGGCGAGCGGGAGATTTGCGAATATTCCGATGACGAGGCAGCCGAAGATGGAGGAGGCGACGGTGGCGACGATGAGGTCTTTTCGGGTTTTGTCGAGGCAGGCCGAGTAGCCCGGGTTGACTGGGTTGAACTTGCACGACTCGGTGGGTTCGATGAGTTGGTGACTCGGAGCGGTGCAGTCGGAAATGGAGACCACGGTGGGATCGGAGCAGAGCGGAGTGCAGTCGGAGACGGAGCACGTGCCGCCGGAGTCGGCGAGGATGCTGGCGTTGACGGCTAAGATGTAGGCCATGGTGAGGAACGTGGCCGTGCCGGCTCGGAGCTCCGTCGTGAAGTTGGTGTTGCGCTCGGCGAGCTTGAAGCGCTTGCCGACTCGGGTGGTGGCTACGTAGAGGTTTAGCCTCGTCGCGGCCGAGAGTTTCGGAGATCGCGGAGGTGGCGGTGGCGAAGGAGCCATTGGGTTTGGATTCTCTTCGATTTTCTTGTGCCAATTATATGGTAATGAAAATTAGGGGTTAGGGTGGTGGGGGCAAAGGTGGCAGAAAGGTGGAGAAAATGGATGTGTGACAATATGTTGTTGAGACAGGGACATGCTCTTGCAATACATATAGGTGCAACCAATGGAAATACAAGTCAAAGTGATTGTTATGTATTATTATTTGGTTTTTGCTTTCTATTTTAATCCTCATTACCATTTTGCCTCTATATGGCTTTGGGACCATTCTTGGTTTCCATTTTGCTAGTGATGGATCCGTTTTTGATTGAGATGTATTCCCTTTCATCAATTAATTTATTTTATTATTGAAAATGTGATTCTCATGAGATTGAGATATTGAGTTTTAATGCCCGTGTGTGAATGCGATTTTTTATTTAGTTAGTGACGTTATTGTTATTCAAAATGCAACTAATTTGATTAGTCGTTTAAAAATTTACTAGAGTTTACACGAGTTTTAACATTTGTAAGTGATGTAATGAGGTGTTTGGTTATTTTAGAAGTCCAATTAATTAAGGAAATGATATTCACGTTGAAAATGCTCGACGTCACTTAAGAGGGTTTGAAGGTTATGTGATTTAAGCACGAGATAACAAAATCGTACACAATAGCTAGTTTCACATTTCACTCCTCTTCAACATTAATAACCCATATTATTATTATAAGGAAATGAATGTGCTATTCTAGAAAAAGACATCATGTGAATTGTTTTTGGTTGCTATTAGAAATTTGGTTCCTTCTTTCAATGGTCAATGCTCCCTTACGTATCCAATCGGACAAACCTATTGCTAGGGTGTGGAAGACCTCTTTTTTAATGTGCTCTTTGGATCTTCTGAAGGTTCCACTTCCGATGAAGCACTTTTGGTTTTTACAAAACGAAAAACACAATGCTCAAACGCCATGTATCATTTGTCGCTTCAAACTCGCAATTAGTCTTTTTTTCTTCACTATAATCACTTCCCATTTATCACACAAAAGCTATCAGCTCTCTCAACTTGGGTAGAGAAGAATAAAAGGGTATTGCAGAGGTAAGATATAAAGAAAAGAGACAAATTTATGGAATTAGGGGTCCACATGGTTATGTTGCGTTGTGTCAATGGTGACTTCGTATGGTCATTTAAAAGGAGATAGCTCATATCTCACTATCTATATATATCTGTCACTTTACAGTAAAATGTTCATGAAAGAGAGAGAGATGGTTAGTGGGTGTGAAGCTTTCACTTTAGTTTCAGTGGATTGCAATATTGCGTTTGGGTGGGTGATTTAACTCTGTAAAAAAGTTTTCATTTGGTTCCCAGAATCTCCCTTTTATTAATTCTTCATTCAACTATGGATATTTATAAATATTCAGTCTTTTCATGATACCCCCACACATTTTGGAAGGCAAATGAGCCAAACAATTGTGAATAAAATTGATTTTTTGGGTTAATATTCATTAGGGTTAATATTACAAACTATCTCCAGCTATACTCTTATAAGAGTTGGTTATTTGGACATGAACTCACGTGGATCCATCTTTGGTGTCTAATCTGATCCAACAACTCTCGAGTTGGATTTCATGCAATTTTTTTGGATCGAATCGGATAAATCCGCATAAATTTTATGACTAAAATGTAAAATATGATTGTACCCAAAACTTGAATGGACTTAAAAATCCGAACTCAAATTGTTGTGTAAATTGTCATTTAAAAATCGTTATTGACAATTTATACTATACAATCTCATCACGATAATAAAATATTTGTTTTAAATTTGAAACACTAAAGATTAATATGAATAAATAGTGATTTTAAGAATAGTCTGTGAGTAAGAAATAGTGAGTTTAATCCTAATAATTAAGTAAATAAATTGTATAGCTCATAACAAATAATTTTTAAAAACTATCAGTTACTGTTATATGTGTTAAATGAATGCAATCATTTTTAAGCAGTATATTTTAGAACATTGAATATGATCTATTTAATAATCATGACAACAAAAAACACAAAACAAAAACTGGTGGATTGTTTTTAAAGTCGTCTTTGCTTATGATTCAATGAAGACGAAGCAAATTCATCATCATTGTGCAGTAATTGTGTACTTTTGAAGCTTCACACCACTATGTGGTTGTTAAAGGAGGCTATGTATTGTTGCAATATATCAGATACATTGCATTTCATGGAGGTGATCTATTAGGTCAAACTAAAGATGGGATTGATTGTCAACATAATTGCCATAAAAATCAAGTACTTTTAAAGAGTAGTGTGTCACTTCTAATGGGTTACACTTAAATGCACCCACCAAACCTGAGAAAAGTTACATATCTAAAGTAAATGCAAACATTTTAATGAGGTCCCTTGTCCTTATGTTCAAATTTTGAATTTTGAATTTGATTTTAATTTCATCAAATAGTGAGAGTACTGTACATGAATAGTATAAAACTACAAACAATTGAGTTTACTCATTTAAGCAAGTTTTCATTCAAAAAACCATTTATCATTTATGAGGGTAGTTGATTGAAGTTAATTTTGAGCCAACTGCCCTGCTCACTTGGATAGACATTGCCCAACTGTTTTTGAGGTTTAAATGCTCTTTAGGATTTGGATTTTTCCTTCACACTTACATATTGATCTATCAAAAGTGTGTGATCATGTGTGTATACAAAGAGAAGAGAAGACAGGTAGTTTGAAAATATAGATTATTTTACTCTCAGTCCTTAATTTTTATTGATCTTTATAAAATTTATGATTCGTGGAGATGGTTTCATTGGTTTTAATAACTTGGACAATAGTGTTTACTCGGTTGTCAGAGATCACATGTACAATGATTTGTGACTAGCACATAGCAATATTTGTCCTTTGAGAAAATTAGGATTGTCTCTGTTTAAGTGAGCTTTAGGCTTGGGATGACACTAGTTTGTGCCTTCAATTAGGTATCAATAAAGTAGCTATAGAGTTTGGTTCTTCTAATGTTTATAATCTTATGACAACTCATCTTCTGACATCTTTGATTGATATTTGCAAGATTAAGAGCTTGTGGGGAGGTGTGGTTTAGGCTCATTCAAAGAGAATTTAATTTTGTGGCCGACTTTTTTAAACTCGTCACTCGGATATGTATTTATTTTTTGTCGCACTCGATTACAAGTTGCTTGAATATGGTGTGTCTTGTGTGTAACAATTCTCTAAATTGTATAACAAACAGATCACTTAATTAGTTCCTCCGATTTTCATTAATTAAGCTCCTCAATTGAAAAAAAAATGAAAAAAATGGATTAGTATTGTGATGGAGTTGGTGAGGAGTTGGCAGAAAGGCATAAAGTGAAATTGACTTTGGAGACATAAAATGATAGTTAAAATTGGAGACAAACCTCAAATGGAAAATGCACAAACTATATTCCATGGTTTGGCGGATATGCAAAAGAAAAAACATTGTGATGCTTTGGTCGTCCTCTGGTGAAAATATGGCCGACAATGACAAGCACAGTAGTTTTATTTTGTCTTTGAATTCATATATAATTAATACTCCATATTTTGACAATGGAATTTCAAGCCATCCAAGGTATCATCACATTGCTGATTTATGCATTTTGTTCCTCTATCGTATTGTCATTTTCCTTTGATCAGCATCTTATTCTTGGCTCCTCCCATCACCATTTTGAACCCTATTTTTAGGCTTGTGATAGCTCTAGCTTCGTAACATAGGTTATTTTTTTGTACGTCCCCATGCATGATTTCATTCATTGATAAAGTTTTGTAATATTTTGTTTGAAAGAAAAAAAACTAAAGGTTGTGCTCAGTTGGCAATGCAACCTAAGATTGTATAAACAATAATCAAGTTCTATCATCACTAGATACACTCACGGGGAGAAGTGAAAAGAGATAACGGTAACTAAACCCCCACTGAACCCACCCATGGAGAGGGGAGAGCCTTACTTGTGACCAGACTACCAGCTTCGTTAAGCACAACAATGAAGATCGATAACCATGGGGGCGAGTGGTTTGAGGCATTTGGTCACCTTGCGGTTTTAGGTTCAAGTCTTTCTTCAAGTGTTGGTATTGCCAATGAAAATGACTCATGAAGAGAGACGGAGAACCTTAACCGTGAATAAAACCCAAGAAGAAGTAGTGTCATACTGTAAAACAAATGAGGATGACACGCGGTTGATACCCAACAAAACGCACTCATGAAAGATAGCGAAGGGCTTAGCTAGAAAAAAGGTCCAAAATGGTCTCTGACCTATCCAGTTCGTGCCATTTTGGTCCATGAACTATCAAACGTGTCATTTCAGTTCAAAGGATAGGCGAAAGAGCCAAATAAATCCAAACGTTTCCGAAAATTGAGCTGTGTATGGACATTTTGTCAAATTTATTGACACGTCATCAAGACTTAACGGATTCCGTCTTTGATTTTGACGGAATGTCCTAACGGGGCTCGATTTTTGGAAACGTTTGGACTACAACGGCTCTTTTGCCTATCTTTTGGAATGAAATGACACGTTTGATAGTTCAGTGATCAAAATGGCACGAATTGGATAGTTCAGGGACTATTTTAGACATTTTCCCACTTAACTATCACAAATCTCCGGACATAAGTAGTGTCATACCGTAAAACGGATAAAAATTATGTGTGATTTACACAAAAAAGAAAAATTATTTATATGAATCAAATTAAGGAAAGATATTTTGTACTAAAAATACAAATATATAACGATGGGCCTTACATATTGGGCCTTGGTAATTATGCATGAGGATAAGGCCCATAATCAAGCCCAAACTATTGTGGAATAGACTAAAAGGGACCTGAGAGCGCCACCAGTCCACTTAAAGGTCGGCGTTTCTATTTAATCACATCGGTGTAAAGCTGATCATCATTCACGAACCAACATCAACAATTAAGCATTAACACCACTGATCAATTTGTATTTTATTAATATTTTTTTTTTCGTGTGGTCTGAGATTAATTTTAATTTTAAAACAGATACAACGTGATTGCAATAACTCTGCTTCAATCTCTCCACTTTCTTTTTTTGGTTTGAGCCTCATGTTTTTATTTTCTATAGTAATATAATATTGTACCACATTTAAAACATACTGTATAATTTTTCTTCTCATAAATACAATAACTAAAAGACTATCATAATAATTGCACATTCATTCATATTTTCACTTGATATATTTGAGGTGAAAATAAGATAATCTCGTAGCATTAGCTTTTGGGATTTTCTCGAATGATATTTTCCATTGCTAGCATTCAATGCAATTCCAAAACACGAACTCTTAATCTGTATCCACACGCATTTATTCTTTATAAACTCGTAATTGAATCTTATATTAATATTTTAATTACATCAACTTTTAGTTTAAACAATATTAAAAATGAACATTACTCCACCACCATCTGCAATCGTGATCGCCCCCTTCCATAATATTTCATTTCAACATTTATGTAACCCCAACACATCGATCTAAGCAAAAGTTTGACGGGTGATCTTCATCCAACACTGATCACACTTGCTCCATCAAACCACTCCCCAATGAATTCTAACATCCTTAGTTTCGTAAAGCAACTCACAACTAGACTACACTCAAGAATAATGTGCTCAATTGGTATGACCGATGCATTACACACTAGAAAAGTCTCACCCACCTTTAAATCGTCCTAATTAGATGCAAGTTCTTCCTAGTCGGAAGACATCCCAATACCACTGTTCAAAGCATTTTTTCGCTTTCACCGACACATTAAAATTTCATATCTACCTCTAAAACGACTGTGAGAGCCTCTACCTCCTATTTCGCTAGCACCATATAAGCATCTTTTACCGAACAAATTTCGTTCACATCCTACATATTTGATCAAATATCCCCTTCCTTCATGCCCAAACCCATGCTAAAATATTTACTCTATCTCTTGAGTCGAAAATCACCATTACAAGCCCTCATTCCACCGCCTCGAGCCTGAAGCCTAATGTCTTTGCTTGCTTTTGATAGGGTGGTTGTGACGAGAAACCTCTTTTCCTCTATGATCTTAGGGTTCTTAAATCTCCTATCAAACTATCATTGCACACATGTCATATTTATCCTCATCTTAATAGTGCTTGTACTGCTTGGATACTCGTTCAAGAAAAAAGTATCGGCCTTAAAAGAAAATCAACAAATAAAAGGTTCAAAAATAAAAAAAGACGTCACCTTCCGTTATAAAGTAACGTTACATTGAATTCATAAATTTCCTTAAACCCCGCCCAATCAAGACATTTAATTCATCACATAAGCCATAATGCAATATCATAATTTTTGTTATTAAATAAGATCCTTTCTCGATGAGATTAGATCTCCAATTATCCACGGTGGCATCACTTTAAACATTAACAAAAAATTAAACCACCTTAAAGAGTTAAAGAAGAGCCACTAAACCACTCAATCCGGTTCAGTCGGTGCAGTCCGGTTCGACAAATGGCCTGTGATATAAAAACCCAATTCCGTATCCTTCTAACATTTTCTTCTCTCCCAAATCTTTCTTTCTTATCTTTTTTTTCACAAATTTCTTTGCTGGTAAGAACAAACGCGCCACAGGAGGACCGCTTCGACCCGACTCAGCCGACACAAAATTGCCTCCGAACCCGAGTCGCCGGTACCGATTCGCTCCGAGTTTCCGGCTCCCCATTTATAATATTCATCGCCACCAATCGCCATGGATGACCCTCAATCTGTAAGTCTCTTCCTCTGCAAATCCCTCTTTTTTTTTTTAATACCCATTTTTTCGTTTGACATGAACCGCCATAATCGCAGCTCTTCTCGGCACCGTTCGTTGCCGCAAAACCCTTAATCGATCCATTTCTCAAGATTTTGTTTTATTGTTTACCCTCTCCATTTATCTTCAAATATTTATTAAATTAATAATTATTTCGTGTGTTGTTGGCTTTTTGTTAATTTTTTTTTTCTTGCTGGGGTTGAGGGATTCAACATTTTTGTTTTTTGTGGTTAGGTTTCTTCAAGCCTCGATGAATCGTTGCATCGGTTTTGTCTTGTGACGGTGAATTAGGGTTTTTTCAATTTGTGGCATTGCTCAGAGGCGTGGGAATTCGTTTCTGGTTTGGATTCTAGGGTTTTCTCTGATTGTGCGATTTCTGGGACGGGAAAGATAGGTGCGGATTAGAAGATAATGTGTATACTGTGTGTGATTCAGAGGTGGTCTCGCCGGGTTGCTACAATGCTCCCTTGGTTAGTTATTCCTCTTATAGGACTATGGGCTCTTTCTCAGCTTTTGCCGCCTGCTTTTCGATTCGAGATTACCTCTCCTAGACTTGCTTGTGTGTTTGTGCTTTTGGTTACTCTCTTTTGGTATGAGATTTTGATGCCCCAGCTATCTGCTTGGAGGGTGAGGAGGAATGCAAGGCTCAGAGAGAGGAAGAGGTTTGAAGCAATAGAGTTGCAGAAGCTTCGGAAGACGGCAACCAGGAGGTGCCGGAATTGCTTGACTCCATACAGGGATCAGAATCCTGGTGGAGGTCGTTTTATGTGTTCTTATTGTGGGCATATTTCGAAGAGGCCTGTTTTGGATTTGCCAGTTCCCCCTGGGTTAGGGATTTCCAATTCTGGGATTATTAAGGAGTTGGTTGGAAAGGGTGGGAAGATATTTAATGGGAAAGTGTGGTCTGACAACGGATGGATGTGTGGGCAAGATTGGTTAGAGAATGGTACTTGGGTCAGTGGGTCTTTTGCAGCTAAGCCTGGTCATTGGCGTAAGAATGGAAGCGGGGTTTTCGGAGGAGATGAACATTGCTTGGCTGAAAAGTCTTATTCAGGTGTTTTTATATTTGCCTGCAAGTTGTTGTCATCTTTTTTCTTGAGCTTGAGGTGGCTATGCAGAAAGCTTTTTAGGCTTAGTTCACCAGGGGAAGACGATTCTTCTGATGCAGAGCATAGAGGGATGCTATCAAAGAGGGGTGAGAATGGAGCTAACTATCCTGAGAGCAGAAGTGAGAAAGCTCGACGAAAAGCTGAAGAGAAAAGGCAGGCTAGGTTAGAGAAGGAACAGTTGGAGGAGGAAGAGAGAAAGCAGAGAGAGGAGGTTGCAAGGTTGGTAGAGGAGCGTAGAAGACTAAGGGAAGAAAAGATGGAGGCCGAAAAGGATCACAGCAAAGGATCTCCATCTGTCAGGGAGAAAGATAGTAAAAAGGAAGCGGAAAAGAAGCGTCAGGAAAGGAGGAGGGAGAAAGACAAGGGATCTAGTAAAAGCAACTCCGATGTAGAAGAACTAGAAAGAAAATCTGGTAAACGGGACTCTGACAAGAGAAGTGATAATGATAGACGGGAGCATCAGAAATCTGGAGCAGAAAGTTTCAAGGCCCAGGGCATGGAAATGGGACACGGAACTAAGAATATAACATCAACCAATTTTAGCCGTGGAAATGCTGGTACCAGATACCTTGATCGTATGAGGGGTACATTTTTGTCATCTTCTAAAGCATTTAGTGGGAGCAGTTTCTTTGGAAAGGCTGCTAATACACCTGCTACAGTCACAAATAAGTCTAACTGTTTCGTAGATCATAACCATACTGGTGCTCATAAGAAAGAATTTTTTCCACCTGAACGCGTAGCTGTGAAATCAAATATGAATGGAGACGATAAGTGCATCAACCGTCCTGTAAGTCCTGTTGTCATAGATAATAAGTTTATGTACTTTCTTAGCACTGTTAAGTATTTCACACTAATTGCTTGAGAAAGGGTGTTTTGATAATACTAACCTCTCTACCTGTGAGGAAAATTTTGTACACACCAAACATTCAATTTTTACCCATTGGCATTGTATGAGCATTTATCTGTTCTTTGCCACTGATAGAGAATTAGCTTACATAGATCAATTGACCTTATAGAATTTAACTCTTGTCTCACCTGAAATTCGACCATTAGCACCATCACGATATTGTGAACTTATACTCCAGCTCCAATTAGCCAAAGCTTCTTTCTGCATGGTTACAATGGTGGTTATGTACGGTCATACAGCAAAGAAGCTAAATCATGTTTTACACTAGTCAAGTTCCGTGGCTCTTGAGGATGTTATATAGCGTACTGTAAATATGCTTTAGAAAATTAAACCAATGTAACAATGTTGAGATATTTATTGCAGGCATTGTTGGAATCACAGCCGAGGACAGTACCAAAAAAATCATGGCAGCAACTATTTACTCGCTCATCATCTGTTGCACCATCTACTAATGCAAATGTCATAAGCCGGCCAAATGCAAAATCACAGGCAGAAGCTCAAAGTCCACCATTGTCAAGTCAATCGTCATCAATGCAATCATTTGATAATCCAATCAATTTTGGGCTTCCTTCACCATTTACTTTGCCCAATTATCCAAATGGATGTACAAGTAGTAGTTTAGGTTTTTCACCTCCAATTGAACCTATCTTCACTTGCACCGGAGAACGGCCTCGAGACTTATCTGAGGAGCCAGAGCTATTTGAGGATCCGTGTTATGTTCCTGATCCATTATCTTTGCTTGGACCTGTTTCAGAGTCACTTGATAATTTCCAGTTGGATCTCGGGGCTGGTTTTGCAACCGACATAGGATTGGAAAGGCCTCGTGCTTTGAGTAATATGTCTGCTTCGACTGAAGTCAACAGGCCATCTCCAATTGAGTCTCCAATATCACGTTTACGAGTTGCTGATGAAAAGTTTAGCAGTTCAAATCGGTTCCCAAATACCTTGAATGTCCAAGACATGCATTCGTTCCCTGCAGAAGATGTCAGAGCTAATGATAAGGGAACGTGGCAGATGTGGAACTCTTCTCCTCTTGTTCATGATGGTCTAGGAATGGTGGGTAGCTCGGTGACCTGGCTTTTATCCCCAGAAAGGAATAGATCGAGCAATGAAGATTTTATGCACCCTTCTTCTCAGAAAACTATGGCATCACTGTTTACAAATAAAGAACAAGTCCTTTCTGGCGCTCGCTCTCCTCAGAAGGTTTTTCTTGGTAGTGGCCAGAATGGTGGGACATTCAGCCCTGTTACCAGTTCAAGCGAGTGTGATCCTTGGGCACAAAATGCTTTCTTTCCACCATTGTCAGGAAGTGAAAACCATTTTTCTGTTAAACATCAGGAGGAAACTACTCAGAATGAATTGCTTTATGGAAGTCCTAAATCTGCAACTAACCATCCTTTGGAACCACCTTCAGCCAACAGTTGGTCCAAGTGAGTGCATTATACTTTAATCTCTGGCTATACTGAAATGCTATTCTGCAATTATGCTGTGTTGTGTAAATATGAAATAAGAAATATTTCTTGTCTTAGGTGCAACATTTTTTAAAATGCAACATAAAGACTGAAATATTGTCTTATGTTGTTTTTTTATGGAACTGCAAAGTTGGGAAGTTTGTGTCAGTTTCATTATATCAGTATGCATCTGAGAACATGGCTGAATTACAACAAATGTGAGAGACTAGGAAGTAAGATTTACAGAATTTTGCTTTCAGAAACCTTTAGGCTGCTTAATGATGTAGTGTATGAAGGATTTGAGAAACTTTCCAATTATATAATGTGTATAACCTGAATCTTAGAATGGAAGCATTTGAGACTAAAATGTTCACGAGTTTAAGATTGTTTATTTCTTGCTGAAACTCAAAACTGGTTTATACACTTATTTATGTGAAGTGAAGTGAAAGCGCTCATGGATAGATGATGTAAATCCATCTTTTGCCCGTGTGCTTGTTTGTGGGTGAATTTAAAATGCATATAAGGAGGTAGCCTTGATTCTCCTTCAATACTTTGTGGTTTATGATCTCAAATACACTCTAAAAGGGAATTGGTATATTTTAGTAAAACATTTTTCTAAAAATTGTGAAAATTATAGTGAAGCAACAATTTATTTAAACCATTGACTTTGATGTTATTTATATCTTATCCGTCACAAACTCTTGCCGTCTTCATCCCTCTTCCCAAATTTTCTGTTCACTGATTTCTTGCAATTCATCCTCAAATCCTGTCTCCCTTTCTGTATTTTTCGAACAACATTATTATCATATCTGCTATTTGTGCCTTTCAAAATCAGTTTTGCCAAGAGTCAATACCTACTAACTGTTGATGCTAGAAGCTTAGAAGGAAAAAAACTAGGTTATATACATGAAATGTTTTTCGTACTGGCTGCGTTACTGTATTTTCATGAGCATTAAATACATTATGAGGATTCTATGTTAAATTCCTTGTTTTGAGTCATTAAATACGATGATTTGTTCTTTGACAGTGTACTATGTGCATATTTCTTTTCTTAAACTCTAAACAACCGCAAGTCTTCTATGTGCATTTCCATGTCTCCAACCTTCCTCCCACCTGAAGCAAATTCCAATAGATGACTTTTGTTCATTATAATGATTGAAAATTTGATCTAGATTCAAATACTTATTGTGAGTAAGTGTGATATTGCATAAGGTGTCAGTAGAGAAGAGCCAAATCATTTGTTATATTATGCATCTAGCTTATATTGGCAAATCAGTAGAAGTTTTTGCACCATTTTACTATACGTGAGCGTATCTTTCGTAACTTTCAATTCTTTTTCACAGCTCATTTTCCATTATGAAAATCTGAACTTGGTATTATTAATTATAATATATTTCCATGTTTGGAAAAAGATAAATGTACAATATCTGCTATAAAGTTGATTCATGAAATACGACACGTTATATATCTTAAACTTTCAAAAGTATTATGCTTTATTTATAAGGTAAACCAATTAATTATCTGATATGATGACCAAATGGAGGGGCTTAGCACTCGTTATTGCTGTGATGGAACTTCTGTTAGCACCGTCCAACGAATCAAAATGTAAACCAGTGATGTCCATTTTGCTCTAGATTTTTTATCAATAATGAAAACTATGAACATAGTATTTGGTTTTAGTTGTTCTGTAAAAATAGAACATGTATGAAAACAATATTTGTTACCTTTTTAATTCCAGATATATTTTGTTGAAGTCGAAGAAGGATATCATTCGTTTTTTTGGGAAGAGAATTATATAAGGAAATTGTTGTTATCATTTGGATTGAATGAAGAACATTTGGAAATATACATAGTTTTTTATGAGAAAACAATAAATAGTTTTCCAACCACTGTTTTCCTTATTTCTCCCTCGGTTTTCTTTGTGTGTGTTTCTCTCTCTTTAGATTTTTTTACCCTTGGTATACATCTGATCTGCCTTTACTTTGTCAAGAAACTGTGCTTCAATATTCTGTCAGTTAATGAATAAGATTTGCATGGTCACTGTGATTTTCATGCATCTATATCATCATATAGGGAAGCGAAAAAGGAATTTGGTACTGACTGATTGCTCTCATATAGAAACATCTTTACGGATACTAGCAATAGTACGACTGTTGTGGGGATCCTATTGTTGCAATATTGCATCTAGTGTGGGGAGTTTGTCAATCTAGTATATAGGACTTTTTTCGTGCAACCTAGTATAGGAGATCTTAGATAGTGATTCTGTAGTTGTGATGTACAAACTTAATTTTGCCTGGAGTTTGGCATCTGTTCTGTTGCTTTTCATTGTTTGGTTGGTTTATGCACCTGATTTCTACTGTTCTCGAGTGATGAAACTCATGTCTTGCTATTTGTATTCCTTTTGCAGCAAGGAGTGGGCAGTTCAAGGTGGAGGAGAAGGTCTTGGCAAGACAACGGTTGCGAGGCCCCATATCGGGGGTTTGTTTCCCAATCCAGAAGCACAGTCACTTTGGTCTTTCGATTAAAAACAAAACAAAAAAAGGGAAAGAAAAAGAAAAGAGTAATGAGGGATTTTAAATACACATGTTGTTCTCAAGGGGCAAACACTCCACAGCCTCTTTTGAATACTGGCTGCATTGTATCTTCCTGCTCTTCTTTATAAGGGAGATTGATGTTTACTTAACGTTAGCATGAAATAGGAAACACAGTGTGATGCATGCACCCACTTTTGCTTCAGGTAGCAGCGCTCGCTTAGCCGTCATTTACCACCTAGTTCTCAGCTTAAGCTTAGTCACCACCTAATTCTCTTAGTTTCCAGCAATGTTTCTGGTGCTCTGCTTGTCCTTGCACCCAGATTCTAGCTTTAGCTAGTTGCTGATCTTTTTATGATTTTTAGCTTTACCTGTTTTATACAATTTTAGGTCAGGGTCTTATCTTATGAAGCAATTTACACAACCAAGCTATATCCTATGACCATCGTTATTTCCCAGAGTAACAGTTTAGAGAATGTGTCTGGTAGACTGTATATATTTTAATGCACTTCCATGAACAGTGCAGCATAGCCATTTTCCTTTCTGCTAACAGCAAAATGTGTTTGAACAACAATTTTTGGTTCATTCGCTACTTGATTAGAATTTCTCTTACTGATCATTTGTCTGGTATGAAAAAAAAACTATAAAATGAAGAAAAAAAATGTGACCATTTATTTTGTGAATTTATTACAATTGTATAAACATACAAGAATTGCTATGTCATATACAATTATCTGTAGTTCTGCTCGCATGGGTTTATGACAGTAGAGTTCTGGAGTAGTTTTTTCTTCAGGAGGCCGTAAGCTTCTGCTGAAATTTCGCAATCAAAATTGCCAATGATTTGACAATAGTAAATGATCAAAATAACATAACCCCAGCCCAAGTTTTACTGTTAGGATGTGATATTTGTTTTGATCATGTTAACTAAAGAAGAAATTATTCGACCATCTCTATCTGGTAAGCCATTTTAGTTTTACGGTCGACTTGAAGTCGGTATATAAAGATGGAATATTATATTAATGCTTGTAATCTGTGTATACTCTATAGAGTCGACCGTGATGATAATTAAATAACCCAACCCCCAATTGCATATAAAATATATTTTTTAGTATATTCATAACTCTACATTTATTTTCAGTCGATTTTATCCAAACAAAGTAATTTTTCAGAATACCTATTCAACAATTTGTCAGACGTTGGTCTACCAAATAAAATTATTTTTACGATATTTTACCTCATTCCAGTAACCACGGCATCCATTTGAAAGAAGTAACGAACATTATAAGCTCTAAATTCACGTACAAGAATCTGCCCAACAGATTTGAAGGGAACAGAAGTGCAATCAGATATTAATTTCATGTTATACACGAAACAGTTGTATTGCGTCTCTATATATGCATCCAAATTTAAGGCATCAAAATGTTAATGTTACAAGCTTGAGGTTGCTTCAAAATAATTTAGCTGCACATCAGGTTATTGATGTTTCTGTAGCTCCTCCAACTCCTCTCCTTGCCAACTCCAAACTATGTCCTTGAGTGCTGGTCTTATGTCTTGTTTCAATACTTTCTGATACTCCAACGAATCTCCGCCGGACTTTTTAACCTCCACCATATGGAAACTTGGAGTGATCTCAAAGATTTCAGCGTCAATGCCTACCATTCCTTTCCTGCCTTCCTTGGTTCCTTCCATTTTCAATAAACCTCCATCACTCTTCTTCACTTTCAAACTCAGACGCTTGGCCATTTCTTCGAGCTTCGAGATGATAGTTGAAGCAGGCTTCGCGGATGTGAATCGCACTTGCTTCTTTTGACTGACCCCCTCGAACAGACCGGACAAGTCGAAGCCAGTGGAGAATGAAATGATATCAAATGCATTCAAGTTGCAAGGCTTTGTGAATGTGCTGCTACTCTCACCAGGACTCGAAACTGCATCAGCATCCAAA
This sequence comes from Pelargonium nanum, assembly GCA_036897485.1. Lineage (NCBI taxonomy): Eukaryota > Viridiplantae > Streptophyta > Magnoliopsida > Geraniales > Geraniaceae > Pelargonium > Pelargonium nanum. The sequence goes on along the minus strand of JAYMTF010001402.1, from coordinate 4,596 downwards.
AGGGTCGACTCTTTCGTTTCTGTTTCCTCGGGTACAGGTTCCCGGGTCAATCCCTTCCGGAACCAAGAACTTTCCATGATTTTGGCTATGGAGATTCTTGTAGTTGGGTTGGGATCCAAGATCTTGGACAGCAACCTGGCCACTTCCTGAGGGAACCAATTAGGGAGTTTGTATTCCCCTTTACCGATCTTTCTATACATCTCCATGAGATTTGAATCGTAGAACGGGAGGTAGCCCGCCAAAAGAACGAATAAGATGACTCCACACGACCAGATATCAGCTATAGACCCTTCGTAGCCTTTTCTGCTGATCACTTCTGGAGCAACGTAGGCGGGCGTCCCACAGGTTGTGTGAAGCAGCCCGTCTTGATGTTTAGATTCAGCGAGAGAACTCAATCCAAAGTCTGAAACTTTCAAGTTCCCATTGTCGTCCAACAGCAGGTTTTCGGGTTTAAGATCCCGGTGACAAGCTCCTCTGCTGTGGCAGTAATCAACAGCACTGATCAGCTGCTGAAAGTAAGTTCTTGCGGCGTCCTCCTTGAGCTTCCCTACTTTGGCTATCTTGTTGAAGAGCTCACCCCCTTTCACATACTCCATGACAAAGTAAATCTTGGTTTTGCTGGCCATTACCTCGTAAAGCTCCACCACATTTGGATGTTTAACCAGTCTCATCACTGATATTTCTCTCTTGATTTGATCCATGATCCCAACCTTGATTACCTTCTCTTTGTCGATTATCTTAATGGCCACACTCATGCCAGTTTTCAGGTTCCGAGCATAATGAACCTTCGCAAAAGTTCCTTGGCCTAATAATCTCCCTAATTCGTACCGATCCATCAACACCCCTTTTCTGTCCATTGCGACTTCCAATGTAAGGACCTCTGCTACCTGCTAACAATGTATATGCCAACTAAATAAATTGACATCAATTGTGTAAAAGCTCATCCGTCTTCACAAGCATCGTACTTTGACACAATATGCTCCTTTAAAGTTGTAGCGGGGCATGATTGAGCATGGAAATGATACGAGCAACCGGTTATTTCTTCAATCTCATCAACGATGACTAAATGCAGCCCAACAAGAGCTACAATCTCAGTGAAGGCCCTCTCAAGTTCCAAGCACATCTTTCAGCATTCCCTGCTGTTCACCATGGCGAATGAGATTATACTGAGGAGGAATGAATCTGAAGTTCAAGGCTTACACCTAAAAAAATGTGGGAAACCATAAATAAAATATAAAAGTGGCTTTACGGCGAATCTTAACTTAATAAATATCAACTAGGAGACAGTGCAATAATGAGCTGGAGAATTATATCAATATCTTAATTACTGATGATCTCAAGTACGTTAAATTGTTCTAACAAAAGTAACTCTAGTGTTTGTTGTTTAAATATTTCAGACTATTGCTTGTACTTCAGATCTGGAACAGAAAAAAACAAACTTCACAGTTCTTAATTAATATCTTGCTGGGAATAAGACAGCCCCAAAACCGCTTTGATAGTACTTATTGGAAATCAAACACCAAACTTATGGTTACGATATCATTTGTTCGGAAATTAGGGCTCTTACGTTGAAAACTTTGCTTTACATATTGATAATGATGAAATAATGAAGAAAAAAAAAATCAACAAATTAGAACACAAGGATATACGTGTTTCGGCAACTTGCCTAAGTTCACAGACTACAGTTCACTTTCATTGGAATTCAATTGGTACACTAAACTCAAACTGGCCTACAGAACAAATCTCCTCAATCTCTCTAGAATTCACAGAAACGGAGAACGGGTTCCTAGCCTCTCTTAATTAGTGTATACTATCACAATTACATGAATATAGATATTTATAGGAGATGATTAGAGTTTTCCTCATTACATTAGGAATAGTTACTCTAATAGATAAGAATGCATGTTTTCTAGGTAATTACCAAAAACACTCTAATAATTTAGGAATTATTTCTCTCAGACAAACTAGCTCTTCCTAATCAGACTACAAATCACACCATAATTTAGGAATTATTTTTCTTAAACAAACTAGCTCTTCCTAATCAGACTACAAATCACACCATATCTGTACATAAAAATCACCGGAATTGCGAATGTAACTACCAAAACACATCTACAACTTCTCGAAGTTAGTAAGTGATTAAGGAAAAGTGAAATCCTAATGTTATTACTGAAGATTAACCCAATGCTATTCGATAAAACTGAAACCTATCAGTATTGTTCATCTTTCATGTCAACTACATTAACACATTGAGCTAAGCCGAAGCGAAAACACAGCTCCAAATTTCAGTTTCTCGGGAAACAAACAGAGCAAAGCGAGGAAAATTCATGAGAAAACAGCTCAAAATCTAAGATCAAATCAGAAAACAAAACAAAAATCACGATACCGAGGAACTGGTGCGAGAAAATGAAACTGCGTTTTTAGAATTACCTATTTTTGGGATCTCGAAGAAGATGCGAAGAAATTGAAGAGTGATTTGGCGAAATGTGAAGGAATGAAAGAAAAACGTGAAAATTCAAGAAAAGTTGCTTATTTATAATCCCAGAGCCGCGTCGTCTGCCGAATTATGGAAATTTTCTAATACTAATCTCCTCGTTTATTTGAATTTGGATGTGCATTTACCAAAATGCCATCCTGTCTTTCATTTATGTCAAGTTGTCAACCATATGATATGCATGTAGGCTGTTTTCACAGCCAAGTACCTTAAATAAAAGCTGAGATTTATTGCTTTTAGACTTTTATAACCAATTATTTATATATATATATAGTATATAAAGAGAGAATGAGTGGTTTATAATTGTAATGTTGCTTTCATCAACTTAGACCTCAAAATACTAAGTAACAAATCACTATCAATAAGAAAGAAAAGCAAGGATGGAATCTTGTGATTGATTAAGAGCAGCAATACTGACCATGTCGTATATATGCTGAATTATTCCGTCCGTTCTAAAATAATAATTGGTTTGCTAATTTGAAACGAAAATAATAATAAAATTTTGTTATTTTCATGTTTTTATTAGTTTTCAAACTAATTATATATTGTTTCATAAAAAAATTGAATGATAAATAGAATCATTATGGTTGATTTTGAATTTTTTATATTGAAACAATATTTTAATAGTGTCATAGTTTCTTTTACTTAGCTATGTTATCTGAATTATATTATTCTTCTCTCCGCCATTTTGAGAGCCAAATAGAGTTTTGGTATATACGTGTAAGATTGCTCTTGACTTTCAGAGTAGCAACGATTTTTTGAATTTGCAGACAACAAATTGTACTCTCTCACTAAGACAATCAGCTCTTGATTTAATAACAAATTAAGGTGTTGCTAGAGTTTGTAGAGTGTTGGCATTATAAATTTGCGGTGAGTATTTTTATCGGTATGTTTGTAGAAAGATATGAGACAGTTGCAAGGAAGAAGAATATAGTCTAGTCGAAATCTCATATCGACTTTAAAATTTGCTATCAAATTAGATGACATATCCAATAGTAGCGAGAGTTCATTCACATGTCCCTTTCAGTATATTGCATTTCACATTTGATCGGACCTGCAATGAAGAAGAGACATGTGGAGCCTTAAAGTGAAAGATTTATGGCCATAATAAAACTCTGTGTAACCACATGCAATGCAAGAGCAAGAGCAACAGGAACAGAAGTAAATGAATTCACGCGCCACCAACCGTAAAAGCACGTGTTCACCAACCGAAAACGTGTTGGTTCTGAGTCCACGCAAGCACCCAGAAACGACGATTCTTGATGGCCCAACATGTTGTGGATATGTGAAAGTACACAAACATCCAAATCTAACTAACTCCGACACCTTTTGTTTCTATAGTTAATGTGGCCCATATTATATTACTATATGGTTTAGACTTAGATGCGATGGCCTGAATAAACCTTGTCGAAAGTGGTTGTTGAGCCTCTTTAACTTTACAATTATAACATTCTTTTTATTTAGTTTACATACTTTATTGTCGTAAAATGAAATTAATGTTAAAATTTTGGTTCCACTAGCAAAAATAAAAAATTAATTGTGTTTAATAATTTGTCCTTATCCTAATAATGTAAGCTCCAGCAATTAAAGAGACATCATTAGGTAGTAGCTAGCATTGTTAAATGTTAATGGTAATTGCCCTGTCCATTTGGTGCCTAACTTATATTGTAGGTTTCAGAATCGATGAATATTCTCCGTATATCCATGGATGCGGCTGCTAAACAAAGGATAGTTGATCCCTTTTTTATCATTCATTTCTCTAGAAAGAGCTGTCTTATTCCTCATTATACAAATGCTAAAATTTGATTTTTTAATATTAGTATGTTTTTTTATTAGTTGAGCTACACAACAGAAATAGCTGTCCAACCTGCTTTGGTATACTAATATGTTTTTTTATGTAGCCAATTCTTATGAAGATATTATCTAGGATTTACCCATAATTTGTTAATTGAAATGGAATAAACATTCAAATTCAAGAGAAGAAAGAAAGATTATTTTTAATAAGTCTCATCCATTCTCTCTCTAAAATGAAACATCTATTTTCAATACTCCCTCCGTCCCAAAATGAGTGTCCTGTTTGTCTAAATTTTTTGTCCCAAACT
>JAYMTF010001401.1:0-23636 GCA_036897485.1 Pelargonium nanum | reverse complement strand
AATGTTAATCTGGTTTTGAGCGAAATTGAACTGAACGCAAACTGGACCAAAAAAATTACAAGAAACCAGATGAAATCCATTAGGTCCTAGTCGGGTCCTTCTTTGGTCCGGTTAAAAAATCATATCCCCTAATTGATAAACACCTCTAATTATTGGACTTTAATTTAGGTCACCAAAATCATGATACGCCACTACTATGAAGAATCATTGCAGCCATATGCACCTTGATGTGTCGCGAGGAGACGTTTCTCCATAAGTTATTATGTGCCGCAATATATATACACGTCCAGTTGGAACGGAGGGAGTATATATATTTTTCTTCTTATTATAGTTGAGTTAATACACAAATATATAAATCACATCTGCGCCCAAAAATAGATTTATTAGAGAATATTTGGGAACTCTAAAAATCTCATGCCTCCTTTACCAGCAGCTCCACCTAGGATATAGATAATGTTTGATAAATCACAACCTCTCTTCTCCTTTTTGCACTACCAGCTGAGCAATAGAACAAGAGGGGTGTAATTTCAGAAGTAACAAAAAGTATGTGAAGAGAGAGAAAGAGAGTGTTTTGGACCATAATATTGTACCATTGTTGAGTTACCTATATGTTAGATATCTAATAAATTTTTATATACTTGATGTAGTGGTTCCTCATAATAGTTATGTAAGATAATGTTCAAATGTTGTTTCTTTATTTTATAACTGTAACCAGTATGTATATCTAGAGCCGACAATCTGAATTCGAATCCGAAGACATCTGAAATTCAATCCGAGAAAAATTCAATCTAATCCGATCCAATCAATTTCAGATTGGATCATATTTTTCTTGTAAAAAAAACCGACTAAATCAGATTGGACCAGACAAATCTGATCTGATCCAACCCGAAAAAATCCAATCCAATCTGACCAATCGCCACTTTTGTGTATGTCTTTAAATCGTATATATCATCTTATAGTATTTGTTGTTAGTCATTATGTTCTTCTGTTAGGCAAACTCAAAATATGAATTGGTCGATCTAATATTTGAATTGGTCGATCAAGTATATCAAGTGATAAATATTTAAACTGATCGACCAACTATATGAAATGGTCGACCAATGGCTAAAAATGTTTTCGTATCAGTATTTCGGTAAATTTAAATATAGTGAAGAGATGAAGTTGTCGCAAGAAAGAAAACTTTGTTTAATTAGTAACCACATAAGCTTCTGAAAACATGGAAAGTTATGATTTGTTACCAATGTTGATGTGAAATTGATGTTGAGAAGAAGTTTGCATGATTGCTTAAATGAGAAGAGAAGAAGTTATCGCAAGGAAGGTTCCTTCCAAACAAAATGGATTGATGACCAAACCCAATACCCAAGAGATAAATAACTTAATTCCCATTGTAAGCCAACAAAAAAATATAAGATACTAGTTTTTACTCCGTGGGTTGCACGGATAATGAAATAATAGTTCGATAATTACATATATTCTTTATAACACAACCAAAAGGTTAAATAAAAAAGTTGAATTACCCATACATATATATACGTATATATGTGTATAAATTACACTAAATCAAATAGACGAATAATCAAATTGCATACACATATATCATTACATATGAATCACCATATCTTCTAAGAAAGTTTGGATTCCTCTACTTCTTATATATTCATCAAGTATTGTAAAAACTTCGTTCATTATATGACAATAACTACAAAAAATTGAACAAAATAAAATCTATATTGAAAAAAAATAACATAAGGAATAGATTAAGAAAAAAAATGTGAGACGATATGAATCAAACCAAGAAAATATCAACAAGAGAATAACTAATTATATATACCTTTAAGTTGGATGTATACTTACGTTTATGTCTTATTTATACATTTCATATTTTAGTATTTGTGTAACCACTTACCTTATTATTATCTGATTTTCAGTCTCAATATTTTATTACTTGCAAGTTTCAGTTTACCTTATTAATTATTGTAAAAGTTGAATTTCCTTTTTCTTTTTTTCTTTTTTCATATTTCTAATTTCTAAATTTCCTTGTTCTTTTTCCTTTTTGCATATTTCTAATTTCTAATATTGATGGGATATATTCATAATTAGATAAACTTTTGAGTCAAAATTAATAAAATGATGACATGGCGCTCTAATACGCATTATAAACCAGTTTTTTTTGTTCAACTTTTATAGTATGTATGTATGTATAGATAGTATCGTAAAATAGAAAATAATTTCAATTTGAATCATATAAATCATATATTTTAAGAAAAACCTCTGCTGATTTTTTTTATTAAATCAAATTAATATAAAGAATTTGAAGAGAACAAGATGGAGAAAAAATACAGAAAATTTCCACCAAAAAAAAAAACAAAACAAAATATTCAGCTACTCACAACATATCAAAAGTGAGAAAAGCCCAACCAAAGGGATAAACTAAAGGTAGATTATCAGCTCTGCTATTTTCCTGTAATTTATGCTACAACCTGCATTTCTGAAGAAACAACACAACAATACAGTGTTCGGTCTCAAGCTTGATTGACGTACAGCACTGGGACAAGCCCCCCCACTTTGCCATCCCTCCCAGGGCGTTTCTTCTTCACCTGCAAATTCAGTGCAAAACTACAAGTTTAGTAGCAATATAATATGCATAAAACTAGGACACCAAAAAAATGTATATATAAATGCTGCGTTTGATTTTTTATTTTTAAAAGTGGAATGGGAAAGAGAATGAGATTTCCATTCCCGAGTCATTTTCATGACCAAAATGTCATGATCCAAACCTGAACAATGAGAATCTTACTCTCATTCCGATTCTTGATTCTCAATTTCTCATTCCTGAACAAAAATTCTAATCCAAACAATTCCTATGGTCCAATCATTCATAGATAAATGCCTTTTGAATGAAAGATGCAGAGAGCTTAGGTCGTTTATGTTTTCTTTTCTTTTTAATTATAATCGAATGTCATAGTACTTACATAATACCAGCCATCAACTTCATACTCGATTTCAACTTCTTCTCCTGCCGTTAGATTTAACTGCAAGGAGCGAAAGAATAAGGATTTTCATTGGACAACAATAAAAGAGGTGAGTAGGGCATATCAAACGTCAAAAATCAACTTACCTCATCATCTCCGCCAGCAGTGAAGTCATAGAGTGCTGATCCAAATTGTGGATTTGAAGATGAAACTCGCTCCTCATCTTGGGAACTAAAACTACGGGAACCCTGCCCGGCTAAGGGGTTCTCAAATGACTCCAACCTAGGCGCGACAGATGATGAGTATGATGGAGGTTCTTCTCTAATCTGAAAAAGAAAAAGAAGAGAACCTTCAAGGATTAGAACTTGATATCAGATCAAATAATAAGCATGTAAACTGATGAGAGCTGTAGATTCTTACAGGAGAACCAGCACCCTCATACATTGAGGAACCACCACCGTACCTGCTTCCTGTTGATTTATCCTGTTGAAGATATTTTACAAATTAAATTCTGTCAACAGTAAGAAATATTTTATATTAAATGAGAAACAATAGTTGAACACCCTAGTGGAGGCAATTAGGCCATGGCTGTCACAAAAGTAAAAATTCCTTCTTTCCGGAGCAAATTGGATTTTTTTCCTGTCCTTTTTTATAAAACTATTTTGGAACACTCGAGGGAAAAGAGGGGCAACGTTGTTGAATATGAAACAATTTCACAGAATAAAGTTACATTTAAAAGGGCAGAACTTTATGGTCTTCAGTTGAAACTAAAGTTTTTGCAATCTATGCAGCTTTCTATGCTGGGTAAGTCTCCTATTTCTCCTGATTCTTTTCTTTCTTTTCTGTATTAGAGTTTTTGTTATTGTGTTCTCTGAACTTAAGGTATATGCTAACAGTATGCAAAGGGCATTACCTTTTTCAGTAAATTATTACTTCAAAAGAAAATATAATAGACGAAAAGGAGAATGTGAAAAAAAAACAAAAAAAAAAAACAGAAACAGATTGAATATTCAAAATAAAATAAAAATAAAGGTTGCATAAGACAATACCCCGTATGCAGGCCGTGAACTAAACAGTGAAGGATAGTTCATTCCACCAAAGTGGGATGATATGGAAGTTTCAACTGATCCTGCTGAGTCTGGAGAAGATGATCCTGATGATCTAGCATCATCTTCCTGCAAATATTCATTGGGGATAAAATCAGCAAATATGTCTACTTCTCTAGTAACTCACCCAAGATGAAATATACTTCCAAGCAACAAAGTCTGCCTGCTCATACCTCCATTTCTGAAGACTCTAGAAGTGTCTTTGCCCACATATCATCATAACTAATTGAAGGTCTAGAGACGATGTTCTCCTCCTCGACATCTGGGGCATCAGTTCCAGCACCCATCAGAAATTCATTAACCTGAACACAATATAGATCAAAAGATTTTCAAGGCAAGAAATTGATTAGTGGCTAAATAATGGAAAACGAGAAGTGTTAAATTTGATTAATGGGACATAGTGGTTTGGGCTTTCACTACTAAAAGGTCAACCTTGTTAGTAGGGTTTCACTTGCACCAATATATATAACTCATTTCTTTCCTATTAAACCAATTTGGGACTTTATATTACCCATTTCAACAAGACGGTATATAATGATACAGAAAATGTCATTTGAAATTAATACCACAAACAATAGTTTGTGGAACTGATAATTCAAAATTTCAAGCTGAAATAACACCTTCTAGCCATGAATTTTTTTGAATATAAAAAGCAGGGTATCAATTAATCAACCACTCTAACCAAAAGCATCAAGACCAGAAAGTTATGAAGGCTACATACTCAAGACTACATAAGCAACCAGACATTTTACAATCACATATGGATGATAACTAGTTAAAAATAAAAATAAATAAATAAATAAATAAAAACCGGCCGATAAAAATTAGGCACAAAACAGCAAAAGAAATAGCTTAAGCCACAATAATTTACTATCCAAGAGTTATAAGTAGTGAAGTCAAAATATGACTGTTCATGTAAAAGCATGACATGGTTTAAGAAATGATTTAATAAGAAGATGAGCCAAAATACTGTTAGGCACTTAAATTTTATTATTGTTGAGTAGCTCAGTATGAGAGAGACATATAGACCCTCCTATTAATGCTTTTGCATCCAGAAAAAATGTCACAAATTATTTTGCTGGAAGTGCATCAATCTTTAACTTCGGTCAGAAAGTTTTTAGTGAGAAAGTGTTTATATGTAAAAATAAAAGGTACAGAAGTTTTAAGGTTGATCTGGGAAAGGCCTCAACCCTGATCCATCTGACCATAAAAATGCAGTCAATTTGTTGTCAACCAAACACTGTCCACGGCATAAAAAGGAAAACTCAGGGAGAGGTAGACATAAGAGGTAACATCTTTGAATGATAGCCAGCTAGCTTGAACTCTCCTCCCTCTGTTCAATGTTACTGTATGCAAAACTAAGCTAAGGGAGACTGTATTTTTGGAATCACAATTCTAAACAGAAACACTTGGATTTTAAGATTGGATACACCATAATGCTTACCCTGCTCATTGCCGGTGCATTGTTCCCCAAGAGGCCATCATCACCAAGATTTGCTGCCCATGCATTAACTAAGTCATCATCAAGCGAATCAGGCTCAGCAGGGGCAGGCTTAGACGCCTCGTAAATAAGGTCAGAGATCCCAGTTGCAACAGCTGGATCATTTATACCAGATGATGCACTTATATTGTGCCGTGTGCGATAGATGTCAATTAGTTTTGCACTGTCGAACAGTTTGAGGGAAGAAATTAATAGAAAAAACGATCAGATATGTGAAAAAAGGAAGATGGAAACATTATTCATGAAAAATAGAAGTACACAAGTGAAAGAAGATGTGAATAAATCATTACTTTAATCTAGAAATTACTTTAATGATGACGGACCTATATAATAAAAGCCAGTGCATTGAGAAATCACATACCGTGTATTACTTCATAACAGTTCAGGCATACGTTCTAGAAGGTTTGAAACATTTTAATTTCAGACAATGTGGAGTGACAGAAATTTTGTTCAATGGTACAGGTAAGATTACATGCTAGCAGGCACAAATGTACAGGTTCAAGTCTCCTGACCAGCTTCTTCATGCAAGTAGGTTAAGAGATAAGAAACATATCCAGACCAACTCTCCCAATATTCCACTTTGGTTAGACCACCAATGACCAATGGGTAGGGCTTAATAGCCCTCCCTATGGAATAAATGGCAATTTTTTCAGTCTGGCCTGAAATAATGGTCCTTATTTCTGGTTTGCTAATACTACAGATCTTGTTGAGTTATGAACTTATCATGTCTTTATAAGTTGCCCTTAGCTTCATCAGTTAATAGCTATGCTTCTACCATCCATGTATAATTTTAAATGTCCTATTCTTATTAGGATAAGAGTCACAATGTCATTTGATCAAATGTGAGCATCTTATTGTGTTTTGTCTACCATCATCTTTTCTTAACTTCTGCCGTTTTTCCTCTCTATTTTAGCTCTCCATTTTAGTAACTATGTTTCTCATTTCGCAAAAAAAAAATCTATGTTCTTGATATGTTAACAGCACTAATCAAAGCCTCTTTCCATTGTAAAAGCCGAAGTCAAAATTGAATGCTTTCACTTGTTCTTAACCTTGAAGCCTTGTTTGTATAGCTTTCAAGAGTATGAGACATCCCAAGAACTTTTGGAACAGAATATTACATCCATACTTACAGAGTTTTGGCCATACTCTAACTATAGGCCTGAACTTAATTGTCACAATAACACAATCCTAAATCACAAATTCCTAAAGCTCAACAAACCAAGTACATAGAAGCTTTGCCTAATTCACTAATACATCACATAAGTTAAGCAACTTCAATGATATCATGTTTCAAATATGTTATTTTTTAACAATGGGCTACACACAAAGGCTTAGACTTCCACTACTAAAAGGTCAATCTAATAAGTAGGGTTTGACTTTCATCATTTTATGTAGCTTATTAAGCTTTTTATATTTTTACAATGTTGGACTCTTTCCTCACCTCCACCTCATGCGTGAGCCTCACATTTGTTTTTATTTTAGGCTCGACACGTGCATAATCAGGAGCCTTGTTTTACCAGAGAACACAAGGGGAGAATCACAATCAGTCCCAGACCATAACCAAAACCAGCTTTGATACCATATTAAATTTTAATAATGGGTTGCATACAAACGGTTGGGCTTCCACTACTAATAGGTCACATTATAAGAAGTGTTTTCCTTTCATCATTATATGTAGGTTATTTACTTCATATTTTTTTAATGTGGGACTTTTTCATCACCACTTTCGATAAAATAAAATTCAAGTCAAAGGACACTCTATATATGAATGCGTACCTTATTGGGCCCAATGGTAGATACTTCGCCCTTGGAACAAAACAAAACAGAGAAACAAGATCTAGCAATCTCTCATGTGTTTCATATAGTTTCTTCAATTCTTCATCTGTCCATTCTTTTTTTGCATTATCATGGTTGCGTATTTCCCTGATTATACATACTAAAACTTTTAACTTTCATGAAAGCAGGAAACAGAAAAACTATCACAACAAAAAACAGCGCTTACTTGATAAGGTCATCCTGAGCTATATACATTTCCTCAAGAACCTTCAACATGGGACTTATCAAAACTCCAAGGCCAGTACCACTAGCCCCTTGATCTTCACCATTACTGATATGCATCTCTGAAAATTGGGACTGCACACCACCCTGCGCCAAAGTATGCAGGAACTCATAGATCTGTAACCTAAAAGGCTCACCAGACCTGATTGCCAAGGTTGTAAGAGCTTGAGCGGCAATAATGCGCACCTGGAATGTCCACACATTACAGAACAAAAGAGATAAGGAAAAGTAACAATGGAGGCAACACCTTCTACAACGGAATACAAACATCACTCTCTCAACATAACAGAAAGGAAGCAGTCAGACCTGCCAAAATAAACATAAGAAAACAATCTTCCAGTCATTTAATCTGCAAGGTCAGTTAGAAGCACTATTGCATATGAATGCGTATATATAACTACACATTATCCATTTAGCCATTTACGCATCCAAACATTCTCCTCAAAAAGAATGTTTGGAACATAGACGCAGTCATGTAATTGCACAAAACTCAAGTAAGTGGGGGTATACACAGGCGCCTCCTCAAATAGCCCAGTCACTTGATTTTAAACTAAAGCAGCAAACTAAACAAATTTATCTCACTAAGGTTGAAAATTATACCTCCCAGCTGCCACTGAAAGCACACCTCTGGAGTCGAGTCAATGCACTTGCTAGAGTAGGATTACGAGAACTAGCAGCAGCAACCATCTTATCTGCATCTAACATCATCAATGCAGTTCCAGGAGGAGTAGCAGATTCCCAAGCATATTCCGAAGCAGCATAATTTGCATTTTCACCAAGAAACCATACCTGAAAGTTTACTGATTCAGATACTTATAGGCCAGAATATACTCTACGCAATTGTTGGGTTTAGCAAATTCGAATTTTATGTAGGGTGTACTAATTAATTGAGAGGCTTACTGCTGCTTGGACTAATCTCTGTAAAGCCAGGGCCGACTTTGGATCAGATGCAGATACCCTGTCTACTGATGTAAGCCCAAACATTGACCCAGGTTGTGGTGGTGGTAAATCAAGAACTATTGTGACGGCTTCCAAAGCTGTGTGTTTCCCATCAGGACCAGCACCAACTAGGCATGTCTAGAAATTGAACCATCATTAATTCAGCTATAGGAAATGTAGCATGGTAATATATACAATGGATGTCTCTAATCAACAGACAAGAAGGTAAACATCATTTCTGCAAGTTCTGTTATGAATGCACTATAAAACAAATATAAATATCAAAGGTCACAAGCTGTGCAACTGAGAATAGAAAAGGAAACTGTAAATGGATCAATAAAAAGTATAACAACCAAATAAGTACAGTACAAACAGTGACAATTCAGAGGGGGGGGAATTGAGTGCAAAAGGCAACAAGAAAAGTAATAATATAATGTTGTACCCAAAATTTAGGAGAACGTGCAGTATTACATTAATGAAGAAATGTTGACCTAGATATAAAAGATAATCTCAGTCGTCCAAAAGCTATGCAATGTCATCTTGCTACCTCTGAGCAGAAGAGATTTACTCCCTCCTTCCCAAAATAAGTGTCCACTTATAAAAATTAAGGATTAGTTAGGTAGAATTGGACCTTTTACCCACATGTGCTCTGATTGCAACAAAATTGAGGGGATCTAACTTATCTTAAGGATGATGTCTGTAATTTCATGCATAACTAACAAACAACAAAAAGGAAAGTGGCACTCATATAGGGACAATTTTTTTAGAGAAAGTAAACACTCATTTTGGGACGGAGGGAGTTTATGACAATGGGATGAATTATTTTCTATTAATGGGATTAGAATCAAGCAATTCGCTCACCGTCTACTTTCCACATGGCCTTCCAATAATAAAGTATGATAACTTATATCTTTGCTAAGGCATGGAGTAGATGCAAAATAGACTGGCTATAAGATTACCACAAAATCCACAGAAGGGCTTTTTAGGTTTATTCTCTATGCTTGCTTAATGACAGGAGGGGACAAATAATACAAGCATGATCTAGAAGGATGTGCGTGCTCAGAAGTCAGAACTTGAAGACACATTAAGCTAGACGCAATGCTCATAGACACAAGCAGATCAGTGTGCTCAGGACAGAGTTATTTGCATCTTTCATATTGAAACTTCATCAATTCATCTTGGCAAGCACTCTATCTCAAAGAGCAGGGATTTGATAAATTTGCATAGTTTAGTAACACTAAGTATAGATTGAGTTTCATGTCACGGACTACATTACTTAACAGAGTTACAGGTCAACTTTATTATGATCAATTTTTTTGTTTTGAAAAGACTAATCCTAGTCTGAATAATCTCCTGAAGACATCAAAGCAAAATTACTATAGATTATCTACATGACTAAAACCACAAGAAGTTTTATAAAATACAAAGAAAAGAAATGTTAAGGCAATTGATACAATATCAGTGCGGGTGAGATTCACAGGAAACATACCTTCCATAGTAATTGTAACACATCAGCATCGATCTTGCCAGGAACCTTAGTGGCAAAAATTCTTGCAATTTCAAGAAGAGTGACAGCCATATCGGGAGTAGCCTAATAAAAAAACAATTAAATTATAGAGTTACAGAGATCAGACAAACTACATGAGTAGAATAATGACTGCAAGAAATACTATAATTGTGAATTCAAAAGGCTCAACTATTGCAATACAGGAAACTGAAACATACATAAGATCTTAAACAAGGAGCAATCAATACCCATCCAAAAATACTTACATTAGTTTTGTTTTTGTTATCTTTAATCTGTTTCCTTCTTTCTATTACTATCTGAGACGGGGGGGGAGTTAGATCACCATCCATCTATTGTGTGTGACTAAACTTAATATGTATTAAGGATTCCATTAGAGATTTCAATCAAAGGAATCAACAGAAATCCAAGCATCTTAAACATAAGTCCTTAAAGGAATTAAACGTGTATATACGCAGATCCTTGGAAGCATACCTCATTTGTATCTACATGACTAACCACAATGCCCATTCACAACTGATCCTGATATGAAATTTTAGAGACTAGTTGACCATGTCAGGACCAATGAAGCACTATTGAGGACTTTTATAAAAGGCCTAGTGCACATGCTCCCATCATCTTAGGATTTGGGGAGGAATATTTATGTATGCAGTCTTACCCATTCTTTTGCAAAGTGGTTGTTTATCTAACTCAAACCTGTGACCTCGAGGTCATAAAACAGCAGCATTACGTTGCACCAAGGTTCAGCCTCAATTAAGCACTTCTACATTAGTACATTTCAAAAATAAGGTTTGTTAAATACACTGATAAAAAAGCCCTAGCAATATAGGCTGCGAGTTGCTTATACCATAGTGAATACTTAACAATATTCATTCTAGTTTACTTTATTATAAGCTGAAGTGAATATGAAGGTGCATGAGTACCTTTAGTGGCAAACTCGAGCTCATTTTCTACTTATACATAAAGTTCAAAAAGGCTCAATTCTCTTTTTTAATCAAACAAAGGGGTCATCATTACTGAATACGTCAACTCCAACGATCAACTAGCAGATGTCTTGACGAAATCACTTCGGGGTCCTCGAATCGAGTATGTATGTAACAAGCTAGGTGCATATGATATTTAGAATATTTGAATATCTATAGATTTGATAAAGTTCTATCACTTTTTTTTTACGATTGTGATTGATTTTGTATGTATTATAAATCGGGTTTCACCCATTGTGAATATATCATCAATTTTCTCTCTCAAATCTCACAGGGTATGAAACCAAAAAAAAAAAAAAATTTCCCTTTATCTACCAGAATACTACTTTCACCTCATACAACCGCTCTAACCACCCGCAGACCACAATAACACCAATAAGACAAAACTAGTGCTCAATAGTGGAATTGATCAAACAAACAGCTAAAATAGCACTTGAAAGGTAACTTTGTGCAGAAAACCAAATTAAGGGCCATAGGCTTAAACCAATTAGTTATTGAGTGATGAAGTAAATGAACAACAACAATCTTAAGAAGGCTTTTACTAGTCCAAGCTAAGTCCTATGTTAATATAGCAAAGCAGCCATTGCAGGTTGCCAAGTTTTTTAAACATACTTCCTGTTATGTTTTATTCACCAACAAAAAAGTTAACACATAACAATGTACTCATGTAATATGCAGCAGGAAGAAGAGAGACAGCAAAGGTAATGTCAAAGAAGAAACACATCATAAGTATGGAGTCCTACTTTATGCAAACCATATATTATGATGCCCACTATGTACCTTAAAACGAGCATGTAAAGTAAGCAAAATGTCATTCAGAAGTGTTGCTGGCCAAGCTGGATCTGAAAGCTCTGATGCAATTATAGATTCTAGTTCGCCAAATGATTCATATGGACTTTGCATCCAGATCAATGCCTTGATTACCATAGCTCGAACATAAACACATTCGCATGCAATAGTTGTCCGCACCACCTCCATTAATGAAGCTAATAGACTTGCTATTGTATCCTTACTACCTGTATTATTTGCGAAAGAAGTGCTTCTCCGAATGCCTACGTAAAAATGAACAGTCAGAAAATAATCCAGCAAAGATGACAGATACCCTCGAATAGTAATAAATAATAGTAATGACAAACAACACAAAATAACGGCACATGGTATTTGGAACCACAAAATAATGGGACATAGTATCTGATGCCAAAAAAAAAATTGATGCAAGAAGCATGAAAATTGAATATTGAGGTTAAGGAAAGGAACAGTTGGCTAATTGATAGTCTCTTGGTAATGTACTAAGAGAACAGTGTTGAGTTAATGAAAGATCAGATGACCAATTGGTATCCTCTTGGTAGTGTACTAAGAGAACCTAGGATTTGGCTGCTCCTGGAATGAGGAACCCCCATTGTGTATCCCAGTCCTTTGACCGATAAATAGATATAAAGATTATTAACAAATGATCACTACAACATATAGAACCCTCCCCATATGAAGAGCCCACCAATTCATGATATACACTAAGGACTGAGGAGCTAAATGAAAACCTGAATAATCCGAAGTCAAAATGAAGCAGATTTATCATTAGTAAATCCATGCTGGATGCAGAGCTTCTTTTGGCAAGAACAATGGTAATGACCAAATATAATATATGGCAGATGAACCATCCATTATGCTTTCATCAAATTGTAACATATCCATGTTATGGAAAAACTCCCACATTTCAGCGATGTGAATGAAATCTTCCTTTCTTTTTATCTTTTTTAGTTAGGTTATTTATTTACCAAAAAACGACAAACAACCTAAACTTGTCCTAAGTATTTCATTGAATAGAAACTAGACATCTTTGATCCAGTTCCATGAAAAAATAAGTTAAGTTACCATTATTGCACTTATAGTGCATTTGCACCCAAGAAGTAAGATGAAGATACAGGTAGTTTGATTTAAGCAGGATTTTCAGGACCAAACATGAAAACTCATCAGAAAATCAGGTTATGAACAATGGTCATAGTAGTAAACACCATAAAAAGACTAAGTGATACAATTGACTACCTATTTACAGTGAGGATCTCAGATTAACAGCTTTCTACATGTCACATGGTGCTAATCAAAGTATCAATATGGACTGGAATATTAAGAATAAAAATAAAATAAAAACTACCTTCAGGATGTGAGGTGTCATTAATATCTGAATCAAGTGAATCTACAGAATCAGAATACATGTTAACTCCTTCATCAATATCCTGTAAACCTACGGAAAAAGCAGCAGCACGGCTTTTCCCCATCTCCTGCACAACTCTTGCAGCAGCATGCAGCACAGGTCTAGAGAAACTACGGAAAGAACTCTCCAGCCTGAAGTAGATGCAGGAAGTGCAAAATAAGAAATTCAAAAAAAAATTCAATAGTAAAGACGTTAGAGAGAGAGAGAGAGAGAGAGAGAGAGAGAGAGATACTCCACCTTCTCATTACAAGCTTGATAAGGGGTTGTGGGCGCCTTATCTTCTGATGTTTATCTTTGGATGCCTTTGGTGGAGCAGATGGCGCTTCTGGCAACTTGAGGATCTCCCTAGTTAAGCGATACCACCCAGAAGCTCGCTCATCAGTCCTGCAATACATTGATGTTAAAAATACTATACCCTGGAAGATAATCAAAGTGACGGGGAGTGACAAAGATGTGCACAGTAATGCATGGCATGCATTTACAACATTTTGAAAGATGAAATTATAGCAAACACAAACGAGGATATGTTATAAAAATCATACCAACATACCTGTCAGTGTTATCATGTTTTCCCAATACGCATAAGGTTGCCTCGAAACAGACTCTTTCACTGGGATCAAGGAGAAGCTGATAGAGCAATGAGTTGAACTGGGACTTAATGTCAGGCCTCTCTGTACTCACGATTCCAAAGAAACCAGTCACCCCATATATACAGTACATAAATGCTGGTCGGTTCACAAAATTTACTAACATACTTACCATCTAATGCACGAGCTCTAGATATTGTATGGCACAACCTGGCTAGTGCAACTCTAGCTAAAACATCATGTAAATGTAGAACATCCTGCAGAGCCCCTGATTCATAAAACAAAAGAATCATCTCACACCAGCAATAGGCATGACAAGGTGATAAATGGAAAGAAAACCAGATGATAATATGGTCAACAAAGCAGAAGCAATTATGAACTTTTTAACCAAGGAAACCAAACAAGACAATTATTTAGCCACTGAAATCACTATATGTGACACCTTGAGCATAACAAATAAACCTATATGAGCAGAGATTCATAATAATATAACAAACACTAAGAACCAAAAAGTTAAACATGTTTGTTAGACTTTACTCCAACCCAAAAGTTTAACCTTTTAGGTGGAGGGTCCAACTAGTATATCAAGTGGTGCATGCACGTTGACCAAGAAGGGAAGCAACAAACGGATCATTAGGCCCAAACAAAAAACAGCACTTATACCATGTCAAATTTTAATTGGGTTACATATAAAGGTTTGAGCTTCCACTGCTAAAAGGTCAATCTTGTTAGTAGGGTTTCACTTGCACTTTTATATATAAGCTCATTTCTGTCATATTCTATCATTTGAGACTTTACTTCATCGCCATTTTGAACACTCCCCCTCACGTGTAGATATTTTCCTTAGGCTCTGATACCCATGTAAAGGACAAACTCAACTAAAAGTTTAAGCTTTTAGGTACGAGCAAGGTGTAACAATGTTCGAGTAAACAAAGAGATTCAGTGTCATTCAATTACATCATAAACTCCCTTTTCATGCAACTCAGGAATAGTAAATGGCTTGTTGAATGATATATGCATGAATATTGAATTAGACAGCCCGCCTCCATACAGTAGAAAATTAGAAATACTTTCAACAGAGTTAAACAAAATCAAAATCCAGAAATGTTCTGGTTCCAATTAACTAATACAGCATAAAAATTGTCATTGAGGAAAGCCACAAATAACATATCTCAAAGATTAGGAAGGATACCTCCAGGTTCTGCATGCTTTCCTGCACAAAGAAAAAGGTAAAGCATCAGATAAAATAGCAGTATAACTTAGCGTATTACTACATGATGAATTTGAATTACAGTGTCTTCTGCTTCCACTTCATCCCAAAATGAGCTCAGCATCAAAATCTAAAAGCATTATGTCTTTATCGTCATAAGCGTGGAGGATCCCAAAGCTTTGCTAAAGGGCTCGTGTATCCAGCTCCAACTTAGTTTAGGAAAAGGCTTGGTTGTTGTGATTGTTATTGTATTATGCCTTTTTTTTTTTGTATTATGCCTTAATTGCCCACATTACCCTTTATTACAAAACAAACTATATGTACACAAAAAGCAAAAAAGTTGAGGATAAAACTCTTTCTGTTTTTTAAGATGTTAAGTTTGTGAAAGTAAAGACACTCATTGTCGGACTCAAAGTATGTTTCGATCACCTAATGCCATAGCAACTGCATAAGGGTCTCTTGTTGCTAACTCGGAGATAATTTCCAGAGAATGCCTCACGGCAACAGGATCAGCAAATGAAACCCTGCAGTCGAGATAAACTTTCCATCAACCCACAGCAGAAGAGTTGAGAGAGCCAACTATATCCTATAAACATCACTAAAATAAAGCAGGAAAAAAAGTTGTAGCACTGGAGGGGACAGTCAGATAACTTAAACAAATAATAAGTTGTTGAAATCAGACTGCCACGGCCAAAAGCCATATCAACGGAAGATTTACAGCCACCAAAACAAATAAATACAAAATGAACTGGGGTTAAAGAAAGGAAAGTAACATTAGGTGAGAAAATGAGGGCAACATAAGCAGAGGGGGTGCCTCTAAGATATTATGCTGAAAGGTGGCGAGGATAATGGTCATAAATTTTACAACTGACTAAGAGGGATCATTATTTAACTGAAGAAAGTGTTGCTTCTTTTGCAAAGAGAAATGGGTCCCACAATATTACCGTGTAGTACCTTTCATGTGCTTTGGTAATAACTAGGTTCTCAAAAGACAAGCCTCAAAATGTTCTTCAAACGAGGCGCATAGCATTAGCCAACCTTCACATTTGTTCTCCTAGATTATCTTATTCTAATGCCCAATACATGCTAGATGGAGAATAAGGAGATTATATTAATATTCGTATGAAACCCCATACAAGATATTAACTACAAAATCATCTTCTTATGCTCCCACTACTTCACATACTCCCACAATGGTAGGTACTATGAGAACAATGAAAACCAGCAATTTGCAGAAATAAATTATAAATGGATATTTTAAGCATACAGTAGATAAATTTCCAAATTCCAACATATGATTTTCAGACATGCTACATGATAACATTATTCATGTTGAAGATTAAATTCAACTGCAAACCAGAATGACGAGAACATACCCCTGTACAGCACGATGCAGAAACGCAGGATTTCCAGGATCCAGAGGAAGTCTTCTCAACGCACTTAAGGCACCATATTGCAAATTACTTCGGATGGTAGACTAACATAATAATAGGTCATATAAGATACGATTGACAGGTTAAAGTTTGATTGGCACACAGAGCAAAATAAAATACAGTACGTAAATGAATCGTACAAACTTTGCATGAGATACAAAGGATAGAAACATTGTCCCATTCACAGATTTAGCTATCCACACAAGTTAGTCAGGCCAAACACAAGTACATGCAATACAACATCCAGAAATAAGCAGATTTAAGCTATATGAAACCTAGAGCATAAGAAACTTTTTTCTTGACAGAGCAAGCAACAAAACAATCCCCTTGGTTGTTAAATTAGCATCACTCAGTCCCTGCTCCATTCCTCCCATAAGTAATAAACTCACTATTGTCTTCTATCTTTTGACAAAGCAACACATCAAATTGATCAGTAATGCTAACAACCAACTACATGAAGTTAAATCTGATATCTTATTTTTATTCGAAGGACAATAGTCCCATGTCTTCTGACAGGTATCATAATATGTTGGAAAAAAAAATATGGCATTACCAGAACCAAAAGCAGAATTTAAAGAATGTTTCCTCTACTCATGTTTCTTGTGAACTAGTAATCCTGAGCATGGTCGTGGAATCGTGACTCAAATCAGGAATCAGAATGTAGATTTTTAAAAATCAGAATTGGGAATTGAATCGGAAGATTCATGTACAATCACACAAAACTTTTAAACGTAATTATATAAATTAGTGTTTGAAAAAAAATAGTTTAAACTAAATAAACTTAAACGTCAAAAATAATAGTTATGAACTTTCCTCGATACAGGTTGAGACATATTTCACCTTATTTGGTACGACCAGCCTCTTGTGACCCACCATATGTGAATCGGCCAAATCAGAAGAGTCAAATCAAGAATCATGAGAAATCGGCTGAAACGGGAGGTTCTCTCCCGATTCTTATGCAAGAAAGATTTGGTAGTGATTTTGACTCGTTTAGGGGGTGAATCGACTCAATTCGGCCAAATTGAATCAAAAAACAGAGACTCTAACATATATGTATTAGTTCATAAGAGATTTTTTAATGTCAATAGAGGAATCCCATATGTTATGTTTGTTCTCCGTAGATCCTTGAGAGGAATTTGAGCTTAACAGCATATGAGTTATCATTACTCATCAGCAGAAAATTTGTACTCCTTTGGTTTCTGATTTCAATGGTGTAAAAGTAAACATTGTCTATTAGTTGCAGATATCAGCTAAAAATCTGAGATGTATGGTATGCCAATTGATTGCAGAAATGCAGTACATTTGGCTAGTTATTAATATTATTAAATGAATCAGTTTGTCAATATGTTCAGTATATTAGTCTGAAAATGCTACACAATTACATGCTACGGTAAATTGGGAAGTTCAACATGATTGTAATTTGATATTCTTACCTCTTTATCACCACCCTTGGTCCCGAATACACCTTTCTTGCGTTTTTCTGGTGCATCAGCAACCTAAATTACATTTACAAACATAAATTCCAAATGTAAGGGGGATGATGTACTGGAACAAAAACATGATGTCATGGGAGAAGGTAGATAAGGTCAATTTCATGCAAAAAATGTTTATGGACCCCAGATACAATACTCCAGGAAGATAGTGTCAAAGGGAACTACAAAATACACAATGCTCAAAGTTTGATTTATATTTTTTAATGATGTTGAGACTCTTGTTCTTTCAATTTTGATTTTATTTTTTCTCTATTTCTCACATGTGTGCCACTGTGCCTCTATTTGTGCTTAAACTCTAGAGACCTTCGCATTCAAGTTCACCCTGAGCTAGTAATGACATGGGTCAAACCTAGCATTTGATGATGAATACTAAAGGTTATTTATGTAAGCAACTTTACCCCTACTTCTGCAAAGAGGTTGTTTTTTTTACTCAAACATGCACCACTAGATTATAAGACTGTTTGTTAGCAAAAAATAACTAACATGTCTTTCTGCAAAGAAAACAAACAGTTTTTATGGAAAATTAATGGATAAGATTCTAAAATTCTTCTTGGGAAGGAAATAACATACATTCTTGTACGTTGGTTAGATCAAAGACATACCTTGTCAAGAATGCCAAACACGATTTCATACAATGCGGACAATACTTCTGAACTGCTTGAAGGAGCATACGTAAGAGCCTTCAATGCTTGCAGTCTTCGGGCATGAACTTCAAGGAAGACAGAAGAACAAAAGTCAACCACAATCTCCAATGTCATGTCAACTTTTAGAAGAGAAACAAAAATTTGATTGGCATGAAACTCAATCCCAAACACGGGCATATAGTTAGGCCCATGACATTTGCTTACATAGTGAGATCTACCCTACTCATAGTAGCATTAAACAAATGTCCCCACCCCACTTGTCATCTACTTGAGGTTCCATAATTATTTGTTCTATCCACAGCGTTATCGCCAGACAAACTGATATATATACCATATTGTGGGTCCAGAATTGTGAAATCTCGATGTCCGCATAAGCATTGGCGAATCCTACAACATTCTTCTTCTTGAGGTTAAAGAAACTATATGATAGACTAAAAGGTGCCTTCATGAATGTAAACACAGAGAAAATCAGAAAAGCCATGCAATCACTCTGAATAGATACTAATGACCCCTAATAGAACCCAAAGTAGTATCCCAAATAGACGCGAGAAAGACAACCCAATCCCACGAGAGATTGAAATTAGCAACCTGATCATAAAAACTCCTTCTTGCTAAAGAACCTATGATATTATAAAGGATAGAGTGAGAATACTAGAAGTCTAGAATGCCCTACTACGCGTGTTTACAAAGAAAGGCCCAGCAGCAGCCCCAACAGAGAAAAGCTCCCCATCAAGCACAACATATAATTTTGAGGATTTAATCAAGAATAATAAAAAATTCATCAGTTGCAAGTCCAATATGTCAGCTAGTGAAGTCTCTGAGCATTATATGTTTACCTATAATCAAGACCCACATTTTCATGTTTTCTTATTAATTGGTAACAGAGGGCCACTCCTAGTTGTGTGGCCCAAAGTTGGAGCAAAAATACACCAAAATTCACCTTCAACAGAAATTTTAAATAAGCCAAATGATATTGATGTGAACATTTTTTTCAGGACCACTGCTTTAAAATTGTAAATAATCAAATTAATCATACTAAATCAAGAGATTAAAACAGGTCTCTAAGTTTTCATCACATACTATGGCTTTTGGAGCCTCGGTTGTTATGCTTGCTTATCAAAAAAAAACTATGGCTTTTGGAGCTCTCACACTAACTTCCAAGTGGCATTATATTAAATTCCATCCCTGGGAATGATTCACATACTAGAGTAAAAACCTACCTATATCACTTGTAAACACACGTCTATATATGCCTAAAAGTAAAGGCCACTTCAATAAGTTAAAAGCAAATCTTTAATCAAGCCTAACCACTATCAAACACAAACAGAATCAGTCATGCTGTGATGTTTATCTTAATAACAGCATGCACTCATTAAGCACTTAAATAATCATATCATAGATCATAACAGCAGGATGCACAGGTTAGACATAATAAGGACCTGAAAGTAGGATCAAAACAAGACTAAAATTTGGAAACCACTTTACATTCGACATCAGCATTTGAGGCCTCTTTAGTAAGCTCCATAACTATCCTTGGTACAACATCAGCTCTAGTCACCCCTCCACCAGCATCGATGTCAGCTAGAGCATCCCAGTTAGGTGTGGGAATGCCACCACCTGGACTTAATCCTTGTGCACCAGTATCTGACAATATTCTGGCCAAATAATAATAGACGTAGCGTAGGACACTCCTATCCTCGCACTGTTGGTTAAGCTGTAGAATCAAATGGAAAAACAATGATCATCATCAGGAAAGAAATTCAATCAGTGTCACTATGTTCCAAACAAATGACTTGTGAAACACTCCATACATATCATCAAATTTAACTAAGAAAGCTAATTTGTGGCTACACTGTTTTGCAGAAACCATTGATTGTATAAACGAAAGTAACTCAAATACGATTTAGTGAATAGGCAGTAGTATGCCACAGAGAGAGAAACTAATAGGGCAAAAAGAGCTTAAACTATGTAAGTATGTAACAGCCCGAAGAGGCCATCAAGTACACAGAAATGGTCAGTCTTCATAACATAAGGTCTGAAATTTGTGGAATGGTTGTTGATATTATGCCAAACATAAAAACCATTGTAATAATGATAATCTAGACATATGAAGACGGGGGAGAATCCATGCCTAAAATGCAAAAAAAATTAACAATAATAATACTCCATAATAAATCAAATCACTTGTTCTTCTCACAAACAAAATCCTAGATGAAACAGTTTAGGTGTAAATTTCCAGTTAACTGCCCTGTCATCCAAGATAAATCATTCCTTGTTAAGTGGGTTTTGAGTTTTGACACTGCCCTAACCAAAGAAAATATTAAAATAGAAGGAATACATGTCGGCCTATATGTATAAATTTTATGGTAGAAAAATATGATTAGCCATAATCAAAACTAGCAAGTATTATTCCTTCCTCTTAAGACCAAAGAGGCACTCTTCAGCTATATGCATGAACTTTTGAATTTGATAATCATAGAACAAAGAGCGAGAATGTTTTTTTTATCTCATTACTCCTATGTTTTGTGACACACTTAACATGACTCTCAACTCCAATAATGGAAACTGATTTAGAGATAAACATCAACTAGGTACCACCTACTCAGACAATTCCACTATAATAAAAAGCTCAAGTATGGTAAATAGCAAAAGAATTTGAGATGGAAACATGCCATGAGAAGAGAAGGTGCCAAGGAAGGATCCACAGAATTGTAGACCGCGAGCTTGGGGAACACGTGATGCACCAACTGCTTCTGGGAGCTTTTCTGGACACAACAAGTACAAACGCAAATCAGTAAAAAAAAACACCCTGCATAAGCCAAAGAAAAAGAAACAAGCCAGAATCTGGCCCTCGCCTGATCAGAAGTAGCGGCAAGCTCGTGGATACTCCTAGCGAGTTGCGCATAAGACACGGGCTGCAAGAACACAGAAAACCAGAAGTTCGATTGAGCACGACTGTGACGACGATGCGAACAAAAATCAACAAAAACGAAACACGGATGCGAATGCGGATCTAGGTACCTTCTTCTTCCTCTGCTTCTGAGGCATGATGTTGGCAGCTCTGACAGCTCTGGTGGCGGCGGAGCGGGTGTCGCTCTGGATCTGCATCAATGTGGCTCTCTTGGACTTCTTTTCTCCTAACTGCGAGGGCTGGGCCGCCACCGGCGCTGGTGATGCCGAATGCGGCGGCGGCGGCGCCGATGTGGACGACGGGGCTGGAGAATGCGGCGGGGCGGGGTCCGCTGTGATGAGATCCATGAGCGTCGTCCCCGTGGAGTCCTACAGAAACCAAAAGAGAATGAGCGAAATTGGGACAGTGAAGGGAACGGAGCAGAAGATGGAGAATTGAGTAGAGGAATTTACCGCCATAGTTGCTCTCTGTGTCCGTGACGTTCGCTGATCGGAGAGAAATGGTTTCTCGGCTGGGCTTTGTGTTCAGAATTTGGACAAAGGTACTCACATCACATGTCAAGTGACTTGGAAATGGAAAGGAAACGCTAAACAGTAGGAGAAAGAGAATTGAAGCTAAAACAAAAAAATCGGTATTTTGATTGAACCAAACTGAACCCGGTTTAAGTACTGTGAATTCTAAAAGCATTTTCCTATTCCTATTCCTATTCCTATAATCCTATGTACAGTGTTCAATAAATTAGTAGATAACTTCTTCGTATTTGTCACATTTTGCAATTTATACTCTTAAAAAGAATTGTAACTTTAAACTACTTGAATTAGTTTTCATTCATTCTATCAGTCAACTTTGACGGATTTTTTCAAAAATTTTAATGTTTCCCTTTTTGTCACCTATTTTGTAACTTTAAACTGCTCTTTTTTTGTCACATTTTACAATGGACTATCCTATGCTTGGAAATTTTGAAGAATTTTGTCAAAGTTAACTGGCAAAATGGGTGAAAAATAGTTCAGAGTATTCTAAAGTTATAAAAAAAATTATGGTATCAATTACAAAAGGTGACAATTATGTGATAGTCGTATGTAATTATCCCAAAAAAATGTTCACGTGCAACTATTAATACAACTCATTAAAATAAAACGAACACAAAATTGTGTTCATCATAACATGTGACGTGATTTTAGTTTGAAAAAAAATAGCATACATAGGAAACATTATGATTTTAAAAAAATTAATTAGAATATTTAAGCACTAAATTATGATTGGTTATTGTTTATTAGGGGAGCAAAAACAAAGTGGTGTGACAACTATGATCAACTAGTTTTTTACCCGACGATGTCCGGGTTAGGTTGGGTATGCTTTGTAGCGGACCGAAGAAATGGGCAAACCGGATTTTTTCAATATGGTTTTTATCTATTAATTTATTTTCATTCGGTTCGAATTAGAAATTGTATTTTTTTATCAATTTTAGTACACTATATTTTATCATTGTTAACTCTATTCACTTTTTTTTGTTTGTTTAATACTATGAGGAGTGAGGCCGATCCCCAATCCTTAAGTCAGTTTCCTGTTGGAAGTTTTCCGTTTCTAATTATTTTAGGTACAAAATAATGGGATAATTACGGATGTCTACAATTTTGAACGTCCCAAAACACATGACTACAAAAATAAAATTCTAAAACAGATAACTACTCTATGTTTTCATTCCGTTTGTTAAAAGTTAAAACTAACGAAATTTAGCATTTTTTTTACCTCATGTGAGAAACATGTGAGCCATTTTAATTATGAAAGTCTTAATTACCCCTAACACACTGATTCTACAAACCCAACACATTCATCTCTCTCTCATCACTCGCTCTTCATGATCATCATCTTCTTCAAAACAACAGCCGCCGCCGCCACCTGTAGAGCAACAGCAGTCGCAGCCGCGTGGCCGGAACCATCTCGTCCAAAGAAAGAGCAGGGGCCAACCTCCCTCACTCCCCTCTCCGTAGAAAGAGAAAGAGCTAAATATAATGGTGGAAGCCAAACCCTACTAAAAGGCCAACCTTATTAGTAGGGTTTG
>JAYMTF010001400.1:0-23638 GCA_036897485.1 Pelargonium nanum | reverse complement strand
ATGATGTCCCGTTGCTTATCAAAAAAAAAAATTTCTTTTATCCTTGGTGGAGTGGAAAATTCGCATACCCCGTAAAGACATTTTGAAGGGCATATGTACACCAAGCATAAGGGTGGCTTTAGGCTAAAAACGTTTTGAGTGATGAATCATGTATATAAAACAAAGGTTACATATACATTGCAAATGTGCACCACTGTTTCTTAGCTTTTTCTCTCTCTTGATTTTACAGAGTTTGGTGGGAAGTTCATAATTTGTCTATTCTAGGATAAAATCTATCCATTATCCTATTGGTAGTCAGCTTGTAAAATAGGAGTAAATATAAGATAATGCATTACATCTTGTCAATTTATTTATGTATTAAAGGCTGAAACCCAGCACAAAATTTTAACTGAATCAACGACAGCATGCCATGCAAGTGAAGTATTTGGTGCTTAATTCTTTTCACTAGAGAAAACCCATAAGGCTCTGTCTGGATCTTAGAAAAGTTAATATAAATATTACTTAATAATGAGTTTCCTCTCTCAAGAACTTTTATCTAATTAAAATGCTTTAACATTTCCAAGATCCAAGCAGGGCCTGAAGAGAAATTGCATTGTATAGATACTCACTTGGTCCCTTTGAATTGCGTTCACTTGGCAAAAAGGGAGTGGGGTTCCCATAGTAAGTTTTGATATCAGTTCATCAAAGTTAAACTCATCGTCAATTTGTTCTGATGTCAATTCAGGGTAGGCTGGTTGGTAAGGTGAATTCTGCTGTTGGCCTCTCCGAGTATGATGAATTCGTTCCCATGATTGACAAGGCCGTTGATGCGGGATGGCCAAAGCAAGTTTCCCCTCAAAAGCCATCTGCTTCTGTAGGTAAGCAAGTCTGATTGCATTTTCTCTTTCGCTTTCATTCATTCCAAAGCTGGTGTTATCTCAGGCTCAGCATTGTGTGACTATAAGCGAACCTATTTTTCATATATGATATTATTATAAATTCTTCCATAGGCATGGATATTCATACTTTTGCATTTCTATGTCTCTGGGCGCATGAGTTTTCCAGCATGCAAAGATAAACTCTGATGTCATTACATTTCATAACTTCTTTGTAAAGATTTGTCATCCTTAGTTCTTATTGTTCTTCCATTTCTTAGACAATATGCGTGGAAGCACAAATAAAGTTCTATAGTGGTTAAGGATCTGATGTTTGACTTTTTGTATATCCGAATGAAAAGTTGATATCAGCTCATAGTTTCCATGAGATCCAAACCTCTGCAATTAACGAACACATATTGTTTTGGGTCTCTAGTGTGACTTTAATCTTTCATTTGTTCTGTTATGAATTCGTAGTTAATTTCTTAATGTGCAAATCTATTGAAATTCATATCAGGGACACCTTTGCCAAGTAAAGAAAAAACTCCTGAAGGAATTCTTGCTCGTATATGGGCTGTGATTCTGACCTTCTTCATTTACCTCTTTAGTATTGTCCACTTTGGGGTGACTAAAAAACTTCCCAACTCTTCATCTGATTCTTCGGCCCACGAGGTTTCGAACCTTACTTTTGAAGCAATACCAAACGAGGATTTCCGCCCCCCTTCACCTGCTCCAGGATTTAAAGGGGAAGACCTTCTCAATGCTGCTCTGAAAAGGCTATGTGAGCTTGAGGAGAAGGTAGATTTACTGAAAGTAAAGCCATATGAGATGCCTTATGAGAAAGAAGAGTTGTTGAATGCTGCTGTTTACCGTGTGGATGCATTAGAAGCAGAATTGATTTCTACAAAGAAGGTAATATGTTAACAATTTATGTTCCTATATAGTTTGCAAGTAACATATTATCGTAGTTATTTGCTGCTTTGCTTTCCCTGCTTCCTTAAAAAATAATTCTTATAAGCCTAAATCTTAAAGCATATGAACTGTCTTGGAGTTTACATTAACTGCCTCATAACTGCTGTTGAGATCCTGACCTTGAAAATAATTTGTTGTTAATATGTTTAATCTGTCAATATGGGTTATCGAGAGTTAACTCAAAGCCCTAAAGCAATAAATATCTGAAACAGATAGTTTTTTGGGGGATTCTGATGCGTATTCCTGTTTGAACTGCATTCTGCTGAAACTTGTCTGCACATTCCATATAGTAACTTGCACTGAATATACTATGTAATAATACTAGGTGTGCACTTCTGAGACTCAGCTTCTGTGCCCTGCCTCTTAGAAGTTGTAAATATATGATAATGCTATACTGATGATCTTGAAGTACGAAACAGTTTGAGAACTGTTAGTTGTTAACATCCATTCATGACTTTTGTGGCCAATTTCTCACATATTTTGAACATAGATTTTTTCTTTTTCCGACTTCACTGTCATGTAAACATTCTTATGTTATCAAAAAGATATTAGCAAGGAGTTCGCCTTATTGTTCAATTTTGGTCTAGATTGAAAGAGTTGTCCTTTTGCTACTTCATTGAGCATGCCCTATGATGTTTTCTGGCAGTTTCCCAGCACGCACAGTCCATCTTTTCACACTCCATGTGTGCCTTGGTGCTAACTCTTGCTTTTTCGAATATGAGCAGGCTTTGTATGAAGCTTTAATGAGGCAAGAAGAACTTCTGGCGTATATAGACAGACAAGAGGAAGCCAAGATCCGAGTAAGTGGTAGATTATGTTATGTTTTTGCCTCCTTATTTTAAGAAGACCACATACTGAACTTGTGTGTATGTTTGTGTGATTTAGAAAAAGAAGTCTTGCTGGTGAAGAACGAAGTTAGTGTCGTGTGGTGGTTGCCTGCGGGTACTCTCGCTTAACCTTTCTTTCTACAGTGTTGGTGAAGCATATTTCCGAGATTTTGTTTCACGAGAAGGCTGTGTAAAGGAATGGACTATCGTTTTTTTAGATTGTATGAGGTTATGCTACTGAAGTTGGTGTAAATAAACCAAAAAAAGAAGATGAGATAATTTTCCATTGAATTGCCAAATTGATGGATTATACTCATCTTATCTCTTGTTTAGACTTGAGGCTTTGCGAATCACTAAGATTGCAAGTCATCAACAAGCAATGAATATTATAGTTTTTTTTGGTATAGAATATATATAGTTATAATGATACTTGTGCGTATATATCATTCAATGTTATTTTATTTATTTGTTTTTTATTATTCAAGATTGTTGACATTTATACTATGTTCAAATGAACATTTTTTTTCTTCTAAAAATTGTGTGTAACCCATCAAACAATATAGTGGCCTAGACTCCTAATAATTGAGCATGCTTAGAATCTATTTTTGATGGATTATAAACAATTTTAAGACAATAGAAAATTTATAAAAAAAAATTATAGATGAAATTCAATGACTCAACCTTGAATTTCTATTGCCTAATATGAAATGTCAATGACTAAACTATGCAAATCATCTTCAAAATTCTAATAATTCGGAGCCTCTCCTCCTCCATCTTTTCAAGTCGTCTCACCATAATGTTTGTTACCTATAGAACATTAATGAATGGTCAAATTCTGGTTGCGGATGTTGCAAATTTCTTTACATCTCTTTCATGTGTATTGCCTGTTTGGTTACTCCATTACACATGTGCGTTTAACTCTTTCATTTTGGAAGTAACATAATAAAGTACATAATTTGTGATAAAAAATGGAAATGTCATATAGCAAATTAACACTTATGGTCGTCTCAAATGTCATATTGATCACTGATGGTATAGCTATGGGTGTGGCCAAAAATTATTCTCTCAAATCCCTAAAACCGGAGGGAATAAAAAAAGTAGGGTCCACAAAGGAAATTTGAAATATGCTCGAGCTGGTTCAGGTTGGTTCCCACTTTCCAGTGGTTATTGGAAGAAGAGATGCTCGCACACTCTCTAACAATCACCATAGTGAACCTCTCTTTCATTTGTCAAATCTTTCTTTTTGTTTTTACAAGTAATAGAGTGAGAGTAGAACTAGCACATTCCACTCCATTATTGACCCATTTCTGTTCCCTCTCTCTCTCTCACGCATTTCGTCGAACAACGTCAGGGCAGTTTCTGTTTTTGCCCACTTCTCTCCATTTTCGCTTTCCGGGAGATTCTCTAGCAGTAACTGCACTGCTAGCAGTTCTCTAGTCTTTATTTGCTTACTTCGAATGTTCTGGTAATTTCCATTCTCTCTCCCTCTCTTGACCTTTTCTACTGTTTTTGTATTGTGGCTACTTTTCTTCTGTTTATATAAATTACATTTGAGTAACATATGTGAGCAAAGGCTGGGATGGAGATCTATTCCTTTCTAGACGTGTACCTACAATTTCCTCTCTTCTTCTTCTACGCTGTTTGATTTTATTTTTGCTATTTATTGAATCTGATTAGTTTTTGTGCAGATGTTGAGGCAATGTTATGCTCAGAGGAACTTTCCTGTATTTTTTCCCAAGGTTTTCTACTGCCTACACATATTTTCGTCTTAATGACTATGTTTTTTTTATATCTATAAATCAATAAAACTATGCTTATTAAGTTCAATGGAAGAGCAGGTTGCCTAGATTGATTTTTTTAGCTATAAAGGAATTCTCTGATTATTTTTTGTCCATATTGAAATTCTATTATGCTTTTGTATTATTAAGAAATTTTTGAATTGCTTGTTTGGTTCGCGTGGATTCATTACTTGATGATTTGTGTACTCTTCACTTCTAGACTCTATTGAGTTCTTACAGAAATAGCCTCTCCCATATTGCATCAACATCTACACCCTCAGCCTCAAGGCTATTTGGATGTTTTGACGTGAAATCGAAGCTCAGATTCTGCTCCAGGTTTTCAGTTATGGCTAGTGATGTTCCTATGAGCATTCCAGATGGTGATGGAAATACTGTACCTGCTCCTCGGCGCACCTACCAAATTGTGGTGGCTGCAACTCGTGATATGGGCGTTGGGAAGGATGGGAAGTTACCTTGGAGGTTGCCTTCTGACCTTAAATTTTTCAAGGAGCTCACTGTGGCTACATCAGATCCTGGAAAGAAAAATGCAGTAGTGATGGGTAGAAAAACATGGGAAAGTATTCCCCGTATGTATAGACCTTTACCTGGTCGCCTGAATGTTGTGCTGACTCGTTCTGGGAGCTTCGATATTGCAACTGTAGAAAATGTTGTTATATGCGGAAGCATTACATCAGCCTTGGAACTATTGGCAGAATCTCCTTATTCTTTGTCAATAGAGAAGGTGTTTGTCATAGGAGGTGGCCAGATATATAGGTACTATTTCTCTCTTTGATGAACTGTTTTCTTACTTTATTGTTAAGACGGGTACTAATGGCTTTTGGCTCAGGGAAACACTCAACGGTTCGGGATGTGATGCCATCCACATTACTGAAATTGAGTCAAGCATTGAATGTGACACTTTCATTCCCACAATTGATATGTCTGCGTTTCAAACATGGCATTCGTCCCCACCATTAGTGGAAAACGATATTCGGTTTTCGTTTGTCACTTATGTTCGTGTGAGAAATTCTGCTATTGGTTCTGATGCTTCAAACAATGGGGTGAAATTGAGTCGTAGTATGCATTCTATTAAGTTTGAGGTAGAGACATTTACCTTCTTGCCTATGATGATTTTTGAGAAGCATGATGAACATATGTATTTGAGGTTGCTTCAAGATATTCTCTCCAATGGCAATCAAAAGGATGACAGGACAGGGACTGGTACAATATCAAAATTTGGTTGCCAGGTAATGTCTAATTCAGGATACCTACATATTTGGTCTTTCTAATTACAGTATTTCTTGTGTTTGTGTACTCTTCTTTGGTGATGAGCATGTTATCCATATTGCATATCCTTACACTTGTAAGCTTCCCAGATGCGATTCAATCTACGCAGATCCTTTCCACTTATTACAACTAAGGTACTTAATGTGCAGTATGATTTTATCAATTTTCATATTAGGTCATTGGGATGAGTTAATTTGTTTAGTTCTTACCTTTAAATTACACAGAAAGTATTTTGGAGGGGAGTGGTTGAAGAACTATTATGGTTCATCAGTGGTTCGACGAACGCAAAGGTAATATCTGTCATGGTATACTTATTTTATATCTTTAACTATTATGCTCAAAGTTTTCCTGTTTGGTAAGCAACTGCAGAAAAGTGAATCCAATACGAGCACATTTTCATGCACTTAACTGCTTGCATCTTCGTGATATTTAAATGTTGTATATGATAAGAGTAAAGTTCTTTTCTGCACTGCTTACTGGTATGAATTGGAGTTGTCCAGAAATGTTAGTGTCTCTAAAGCTTGAAACATTCCAAACCAGTATGCTAGGCACCAGAACTTTGAAGATCAAGACTGATTATTAATGATTTACCACATGCTTTCTGGTAATGCTATCCAGTTTAACTAAAAGCTACTATTATATGGTATACATCATTATGTCTAATTACAAATTAAAATCATGTTAATGTTTTATTTTTATTTTACCTTTGATGTCACTTAAGGTTAAATGCATGTCAGAGTATGAACCTGTTAAAGTTGTCCCTCAGTGGTATTTGATTAACCAATACAGTCTAAGCCAGGGAACCAGTTTATCCAATTATGCTTAGGCCATAGTTCAGTGTGCAGGGTTTGCTTGATGATCAATGATGGTACGTCATTTAATTTTTTAATGTGCAGGGACAACTTGATATTCTCTTCTGTGATTCATTTACTACACAGGCGCACACACAGAGTCACACACACACAAGGTATATAATTATAAATTGATATAATGGTGGGAGAGGTTGATCACTAAGAGATGTTATTGCTAATAGGCTTTACAGGAGAAAGACATTCATATATGGAATGGCAATGCGTCCAGAGACTATCTTGACAGGCAACTACTTGGCTATCAAAATTTGCTTTATCTTAAAACATTTTTTATCCTTGTTTAAAAAAAAAAACATTTTTTGTCCAAACAAGTTTTCTTATATTCATGTATCTTTCAGTATTGGAATGACTGATAGAGAAGAGGGTGATTTGGGACCCGTATATGGATTTCAGTGGCGACACTTTGGCGCCAGGTTGGTGGCTATTAATTACTATGAAGAGGTGAAACTTTGTGCATCATCCAATTCTTTCATCCTCACTGGAAGTGTAATTTTGCAGATATACCAACATGCATGCTGATTACACAGGCCAAGGTTTTGATCAGTTGTTTGATGTTATTGACAAGATCAAGAATAGACCAGATGACAGGCGGATCATCCTTTCAGCTTGGAATCCCTCAGATCTTAAATTGATGGCGTTACCACCATGTCACATGTTTGCACAGGTTTGCCTAGCTAGCCAGCTCCATTTAGGAAAAAATCTTTTTATTTGTTGTCTTACCATAATAATTTGAAGTTTTGTATTCAATTTTGTTAAATGCAGTTTTATGTGGCCAATGGGGAGCTATCCTGTCAAATGTACCAGCGTTCTGCTGATATGGGTCTTGGTGTTCCTTTTAACATTGCATCTTATGCTTTATTGACATGCATGATTGCTCATGTTTGTGGTAAGTGTTATCCTATTTATTGTCAGCTTTTTTATCTGAATAGTAGCTTGTTTGTTCTCAATCGTAATATTTTTCAATATTTGATTTACAGATCTTGTTCCCGGTGATTTCATTCACACAATTGGGGATGCTCATATATATAGAACTCATATTAGACCTCTGCAGGAACAGCTTCAGAAACATCCTAAACCCTTCCCTGTAAGTATACCATGACAACATACGAGTTGCACAATGTCACATGATTAGTCTTGTGGTTCCTTTTTTTTTTCCTTGAAAGATACATATAGTAACATTTCTTACATATGTTCAACCAATTAATGCAGATGCTGAAGATCAATCCACAGAAGAAGGATATAGATTCATTTGTGGCAGCTGACTTCAAACTTATAGGTTATGACCCTCATGAGAAGATAGAAATGAAAATGGCAGTATAGAGCTTTAAAAACAAAATGTCAGTAATCAGTAAACAGAAGTGGGTGCTTCTTCATTCTCATTCAGGTGAGCTTATAAAATTCTCTAGTTTTTCTTCAGATTTCATAACTTCCTCTAAAGAAACTCTCAAGAGCTCAATTGGATTAACAATGATTCTCTTCCTTTCAACTTGATTAATTAAACTCTTTGATAGGTTGATCTCTTTGATTAATTGCTACTTCTTGATAGAGCCTCCTGTCCCTTGTTTGAGTAGCCAGAACCCTTGATTATTGACTTATATTCTTGATATATATATATATATATACACACACACATACATAGAGAGAGAAAAATCTCAGCTCTGAGACTCTCAGCCAATAAATCATGGCCAATGAGGTGATGTCATGTCATCGATTAACATTCATACTCGCCCCAATGAATTTGTGGGTGAGGAACATCCCGGCCGAATTCATTTCGTTTGTCTCTTGACTGAGAGTCTCATCCAATTTATAACGGTTGAGATTCCTGATTCTCTCTATGTATATTCTAGAGAAGCATGAAATGTTATAGGACAGCAAAGTAAACAAAAAGGTGTTATTAAATGATAAAGAAAAGAGAGATATGGTAACATGCATGTCAAGCTAGCCTAATTACTAGCTCGATCTTATGACTGAAAAAAATACATTCATGTTAATATCATATATCTCTGGTCCTCATGATCATAGAGCCAGCAGGCATACCAACCCTGCAAGCCCACCCACCAACCCCAATCCCAAATCCTTCCGGCTTGCTCCCGAACCCTCAGGAGCCTCGGCCGGAGTGGGCGCCCCCGCCACGCTGGAGTCCGACGACGGTGGCGAAGCCGCGGTCGAATCGTCACTCTCAGAGCTATCTTTCGACGACCCGAACAACTCGCCAGGCAACAAAACCTGGCTGACCTCGAACACCATCAGAGGAGGTTCCTGCGTCAATGCATTGTTGACCGGCGTCACCACACTCCCGGACGAGACGTTGACTTGGTTGTTCTGGGAGGTGATGTTGAGCCCCCAGAGGCGTCCGTTCTGGCCAGTGGCCTGAGTCCTGACCGGGTTGCTGGCGGTTTCGAGGGTGGTCAAGTTGTAGTACTTGGGCACGACGTGGTAGAGAACCAGCTGCACCTTCTCCTGGTCGGTGAGGCCG
Organism: Pelargonium nanum; assembly: GCA_036897485.1. Taxonomy (NCBI): domain Eukaryota; kingdom Viridiplantae; phylum Streptophyta; class Magnoliopsida; order Geraniales; family Geraniaceae; genus Pelargonium; species Pelargonium nanum. Next base: position 14,575 of record JAYMTF010001400.1, on the reverse strand, counting down.
TTCATGGTGCCCGATTTCAGGTTGCTGAAGGCGTTGTCGGTCGGAGCAAAGACGGTCATGCCTTGGTCGTTGTTGTTTTTGAGTTGGTTGTCGATTTGGTCCGCCGTGTGCGTCTCGTCCAGGAGGCGAAGGAATTTCGTGAACTGCCCGTTTTTCTCGAGGATTTTGCTGAGACTGACGTCCCCGTCGTCTCCGTCGTCGCCGGAATTAGAAGATGACTGTGGGGAGGATGATGACTTAGGGGCGTCGGCGAGCTTCCTGGGCCTGGCGGCGTCGGCTTGGAGGGAGAAGATGAGGAGGGTGGTGAGGGCGAGGAGGGATATGTGTAGAGCCATAGAGATATATTTATTAATTGTTTTTTTGGTTTTGAAGATAGGTAAAATGTAGGTAACTGAAATATACAGCAATCTTGATTGAAGTGGATTAAGGACACAGTGGAATTTATAGTTGGAGTTGGAGGAGAAGATGATTGAGAATAGGTCAATTAGCAAGTAACTGATACGCTCCGACAGTCTCGCGCGTTCATGGTAACACTAGCTTTGAATTTTACAATTACTATTTTTGGGACACTATTTTGAAGGAAGTCTAAGTGCACATGAAATGGTTTAGTTAAGTGTAAATAATAAATTAGTGGAGTTAATTGAAAAGTAAGATGCTGAGTGAACTACTATACGTTGACACATGTCTGTTGATGCATTTCTTGTGCGATGTACATGTGTACCTTTGTTTTTTTATATTTCAAGACTATGAAAAATGATTATATGAAAATTAGATAGAATTGCGAGCATGCATATAATCAGTTTCTTTTTTTGTCTATGTCTATAAATTGGATTTCAATATTAGATTTTGTCCGGTAAAGTTACGAAAGAGTTTGAGTTTTTACATGTTGAACTGTTAATTTTATTATTATTATTATTATTATTATTATTATTATTATTATTATTATTAGTTGGATCATTTTGATGTATAATTTTGGCACACCTCTGTTGGACGTTTCCGTTGCTTTGTAGGACACCAGCTCTATCTAATCTTAATTTGGCATCAGAGTCATATATGTCAAGGTATTGTCATGCATGCATTGGTTCGTTTCATGACACCTGGACTATTATGTATATGATGTTGCAGTTTGTGTGGACGCATGAGTATACCTACTTATGTTTGATGGTTGTTTGTCCACTTCATACTTTGACTTATGTATGATTATCTGATGTGGGCACCAAGGTTCACTCGTACATCATGTGTTGTTTGTTTATAAAATTTATAAATTTTCATGTACAATCAAAAAGAAAAAAATAGACTCTCTTATTTTTTAGTAGAGAGAGTAATTGATATTTAAAAATTGTACTATAATTATAAAATATTATATATACAGACCGACAATTAGCAAATATATGATCTTATAAATAGAGTTATTTATACAAGTATTTTTATTTTTTTGAAAGATATCTTTACAAGTATTTGAGACTAAATAATAATTAAACTATGCAATACCTATAGCTTGTGATCTAACTATGTGGACATGATTCGTTACATCTCTCTATCGTGTATGATTTCCCCTTTATCACTTATAAATTAGGAGATCATGTCATGTCCAACCCCACCCATCATAGATGGAATAGAAGAAGCTAAGGTTGTAAAATACACACAACAATACTCCCAATCCTGATAAGCCTGATCTCATTTGTCTCCCAACACCACTACTCTTACTCGTCCCTGATTCTAAAGTCGCCGGAGCTTTTGCCGACGAGACGTTTATTTTTAAGCCTGATCCTCCAGTTTCATCGAAATCTGGGGGAAGCAACACCTTGTCAACCTCCAGAACCATCACCGGAGGACCCTTCGTTAGCCGCGGGTTCACCACACGCGCCTCCTCAGTCCCGCTAGAGACGTACACTACATTGTTCCGGACAGTGACGTTGAGTCCTAAACGCCCATTCCGGTCCATTGATTCGCTAAGCAATGGCCTCCTCACCCTCCGGAGGCTCGTTAAGCTGTAGAATCCGGACACCACGTGGTTCATAGCCAACACCGCCTTGCGTACGCACGAAAGATCGTCCACACCTTTGACAGATTCGAACGCATCGTCTGTGGGTGCAAATATGGTGATTTTCTGTGATCTGTTCCTCCTGAGAGAGCTATCCAAATCTGTTTCTCTAAGATATGAAACGAAGCTTTTGTACTCCGACAAGAGATCGTAAACGGTCCTGTAGTCGCCGCTGTGAGCTGGTGCCGGTGCGGGTACAGGTTGCGCCGTGATTATTTTTTCCGACAACAAGACCTTGTCTACCTAGAAAAAACAACAACCATTAATAAGACAAGTGGTTTAAGGCGTGTGTTTCTCTTGAGTTGTTACAATAAAAATGGATACCTGAAAAACCATCAGTCTAGGACCCCAAGTCAGCTCTTTCTTAACTCGAGCCTTCACAGTTCCGGTGGAAGCGTAAACTGTGTTGTTCTTGGTCGTGAAGTTGAGCCCTAGATGTTGTCCGGTGCCACTTCGGTCTCTGGACAAGGTCATGATCACTGGCCTCCGGAGGTTTCGGAGAGCGGTTGTGTTGTAGAAGCCGGAAACAACGTGGTACCTAGCGAGCTCGACCTTTTGCATGCAGGAGAGGCCGGTCAGGGTGTCGGGTTTGATCCAGTTGAATGCGTAATCGGAGGGAGCGAAAACGGTGACGCCTTGGGATTTATTGTAGCTGAGGGCCTTGTTTATTGCTTCCCCCATTTCTGTAGCTTTTAAGAGGTGGATGAAGGTTTTGTATTTGCCATTTCTGTGGAGGATTTTGTAAATGTCTATAGTGTCGCCGGAAAGCCTCCTCGGGCTTGCCGCTTCCGGTGATTGGATTATAGAGATTATAAGGACGAAGAGGATGAGAGATTGAGGCGTGGAAGACATATTAAAGTGAATGTATATTATAGATGTAAAGTGCATATATCTTATATATCTGTTTTTGAGTTAGAGGTCAGTTACTGTTGGTTGAATTTGTTGCTAGATCTTGTGCATTGCTGGTTGGGCCAATTTATATTTGGAGATTGTGAATTGGTCAAGAGGCTGGGTCAGCTGGCTAGCTTAGAGTGTTTACCGATAAAGCATACTTGTCTTCAACAATCAACATACTATAGTACTATTTTAAGAAAGAACTGTTGAAGCAGGCCCAATGGGCTTTTCAGCCCACGGATTAGAAAGGTCATTTCAAAGTCATTTTCCTAAAACAAGGTCCATATCACATTGATACAACAAGACAGATACATTAGCTTTAGTTCCACATAATGTCCCTATAGCGACTTCTCTTAGTCTTTGGTCGGAAATTTGCAACACAAACACAGATTTTCCCGTTTAATTTCAGATGACACACAATACACATAAACAGAATTATGTGCATTATACATGTAATTCAACTAGAAACAGTAAACAAGCTTTACAGCATGATTATGTTTTGCAATACAAATGTCGAATTACATAATAGAACAAAGGCCAAAACCATTGTCGATCACATACCAAACATCGCATCTTTGACAAGTCTTTGGAGGGTAAGGAATTGCATCTTTCTTATCATCCTTCTTCTCGTCCTTGGAAGGACCTATGCTCGTTATAGATGCCGATTTTCTGAATTTCCTCACCTTTTTAATGATCTTCACTGGATCAGCTTCACCTATGACTGTGGCTGTGTTTTTTGATGGGTCCAGGACAATAGATGTTACTCCTTCTATGGCTGCAATTAACTTCATTACCTTCTGTCTGCACTTTGAACAGAGCAGATTCACTGACACTACTGTTTTCTGCAACAGAAACAACCATAGTCAGGTCCTCCTCCACTGCTACCTACTTTTGTGCTCAGAATAGAGAAAGTACTGCAGAATGTCAGTGTAAACAGAATGGCACAGAAAAACATGCAGATACAAATAAATACTGGTAAATAACATGATCAATAAAGCAACAGACACAGGAATGGAACCTTTGACATTGTTCTGATATGGAATTAAACAAGTTCTAATTGTAAGAGAAGTTGCCAGGAACAAGATAATATAGAAAATATAAATGTATCCTGCTGTTATATATAAATATTCTCTACTTTCTCCTACTTGGTTATATTATTGGAAAGTATCTGGGTTTCATTTTACTATTTCTCTTGCTCTAGATAGATGTTGGGTGAAGAACTAAATGGACTGACAATGTTAGTTGGTGTCTAGAATTGATTGCTTGTCAGAAGGTCCCTGATTGATCACCTATGATTTTCATATGCAGTTAATGTTGAAACCACACACAAATTTGTGCTATATCATGGCTTTCCCACATATTTCTGTTTGATCCAACCAAAATCAAATTCCAAGGCAATCACTTACAGTAACCTCTATTTACTGAGCATCACTTTTCTTGCTCATCTCAGTCTCACTTAATACTCTGAGTAAAATCATCACATTGTCATCAACTACTATGTAAATTTATAAGTCTTGTCAGTTGTCAAGCCATTCCCCCACAAATTTTCTGGATGAACCTAGTTTTTTCAAGACATATACTAATGTGGCATTAGCATAAGAGAATCCTGCCAGAAAGCTATTGTGATTTTGCCATGTGAACTGGCTTGGCTAATGAGGCATGGGACAGTAAGTCACCTGTGAGCACAACTTGGCCTGCTTCTACACCTTTTTACGGCCTTTTTGTCGTATTCAAAGCCCGAGTTAAGAGGTTTTGAAATAACTTCAGTTTAGACCCAAAACTGTGTGTGTGTGTGTGTGTGTGTGTGTGTGTGTGAGAGAGAGAGAGAGAGAGAGAGAGAGAAGAGAGAGAGAGAGAGAGAGACCTTGAACAGCTCAGAAGCCCATCGCTAATCATCACAAGGTTTAGCAGAATTAGTCACCGCCATTCTACTTGTCTGACTGAGCGATATCAATCAAGCTAGAGCATAAATCCTTCAGTATTGGCGGCAATGCCTATATGATGTCCTGTAAATCAAATTAGAATTTCTGTGCTTAGAATATACTTCAAATATAATATATTATGCGTGTAAAACTAATGACAGAGAGCTCAACACAGATGATAGAATAAGAATACAGATATCGGATATAACTGAAAACCAGCTCATAATAAATTTAGTAAGAAATAACTGTGAAACATATGATATAAGTCATTGACATCATTTACTGAAAACACTAACTGGGTAAAAATATGGAACCATTTTTTAATACTATTAGACTGGCAATAGAGTTTTGTACTTTTGTTCAATATAAATCTATGGGGCAACACCTCATCCAAATCAAAAGGGCAGGAGTTTATAGCTAATGCTTTTGTTCCATGGTTTAGGCACTTTTTGCTCACTTCATACCCCAAGTCCCTAATCTTTGTGCACATTTGAAGTGAAATACTATTACCAAGTGAAATAACAGAAACTTTATATAAAGGCTTCCACAACTTCATAATGATTCAATAGCAACAGTCAGTCAGAGAAAGGAAATGGAGCATTTTCCCCTAATAAGAAGCTCTACCAAGAAACGTGAAAATCATGCATAATCGGGGCCAAGGTTATGCCTTAAACAAATTATATGAACCAAAGCTCATGATAAACAAACACAGTACACACACAGAACCTTACCAGTTTTAAGATAGCCTACTACAGATTTTCATGTTGGGTTTGCATATTTTGTTCTAAAGTGTAATTACTTGATATTGAAAAAGTGCATAGAACTTTATAGCTTAAGATATTAAACAGCTAAAGGAGAGAGGAGCTCTTGCAGTTCAGTTTCATAAAGCTTATCAACAGCTTACCAGTACCTCTACACAAAACAGAAGTTGAAACATTCCGTCTGCCTACAACCAGGATGATCCTCAAAAGGTTGCTGCTGAGCTTCCACACACCAAGGTTACTGAAAATCCAGCTGTATAAATTAATTACCCATGTGGGCTTGGGATGGAATAGCATTGAAGTAGCTGACATGTCACCATCCCTGTAGAGACCAAATTGAGTTGTCACTTTCTCCTTCTCTTTAAGCTGTCAATAGGACAGTATCAAGACAAAACACTGATTAGATGCCCATATAAGCTAAATATTATGTAACATGCGTAACAAGCATATATATACATAAATACCATCATACAATAATACATAGGTAGGATGGAGGCAACTCCATGCACTCAAATAAGCACAATCATATACATGCAAACATTATCTGAAGAATTGCAACAAAGGCAGAGTTTCAGACACCTATGTCTGAATGGGAGAGAAAAATGTGAAAATTGAATATATAGAACAAAGCACGCAGATACAAAACTTTATTTAACAAAATCAATTCATATATTTTGGAGGGAGCAATACAGTCAACTGAAATAAAGGTACAAAGTGGGCTCTATGATACATCAATTAAAGCTCATTCTAAGGCAGTCTGCCATACATCATTGGACTAACCTATTCAGCATCTCAAACCCATCACTGTAAACTATGAAAATCTAAATCCAATTCAGACCTCAAATTCTTCAGGTTCCACAAAAACATGAGGTAAAGTAAGCACTTGGACAGTAAAAGTACATAAAGTACATAATCTACACAGAAGGAAATCTGATTGCCCCAGCAGAGGGAGGAAATGAATGAGAAGTTCCCATCTGCATTCTACACTCATTAATTCTTGGAAAAGAAATCCATGTTGAACTTCTTGCACTCACCAGCAGGATTTTCCTGTGCAAATGTGTCTTTACCATAATGTCATATCTCAATATGTAGATCCATAAGCATGAACAGGCTCAGCTTTACCTTCCCCATCCTCTGTTTTCAACATCTGTGTGTAGCTTTTCACTATCTTCTTGTCTAATTCATAGTAGTGTTCCATCTTCTCCAATGGTTTTAAATCCAAGTCAATGAAATATGCCTAGAAAGAATAAGTTGCACGAGATATTAATAGCCAGGATCAAGTTTTTGAGGAACAAATAAGAACATATTCTGGTTACTTTGTTCACCTAAATACCATTTGAAATAATTTATCTTGCTTCATAAGCGAACATTTTAATGATGTCAAGCTAAGACGTTCCAATATATCAGTTGATCTCAATTCCTCTTGATTTTTTTCTTTGAAAAACTTGTGATTTCAAATATTATGGTAGTAAGATGAAAACAAGTATTAATGCACATAAAAATTCAAAAGGCAGAAAGTTGCTTACCTTGTAATCAAAATTCTGCCTGGTAGATTCCAAACGTACATCATTATAGGAAGATTCTGAGTCCCCCTCTTCCCTAGGTCTAAAACTAACCATCAAACTACAGTCCTTTGCCGTAGCAGCTATCAGATAGTCCTTCACAATTTTCATGCTCTCATCCAAAGGAATTGAATGCAGAGTGCCACATCTGTGTGATACTTGAACTTTTTCCAATTCTCTACAAACCATGCATGGCCTAGAAACAACATTATAATATGCATGAATTGCCCCTTCAATATCACAAGCATCAAGCTTCTGGACCTCAAGAAGCCGATCCAGTACTCCAGATTTAAAAACTGCATCAGTAACAAGCTGTAGAAAGCTCGTGGTACGCATACCATTATCTGCTCGAATGACACACTTGAGAACATCTTCAAATGCTTCTTCAATAGCAAAATTAGTACTGCTTGTACCACCACCCAAGCCCCCAAAAATAAGAGAACCATTCAAGAATATACGGAAGTTGTTCTGCGGAGTGGTAAAGAGAGCCTTGATAGCTTTAAGTATTCTTTCCTTTGATCCAGAGAACAGATCCATTGGATCGTATTCACTTAACTCAGATATCTGCAATATAATTTATGAAACAATCAAATTTGAAGAGAGAAAAACACCAAGACTAAAATCAGAATGATTATCTATCTATACACTGAATGGTGTGACAGATAAAGATTAAAACAAGAGAGTGGCAAGAGCGACACCAACATCAAAATGAGCAGAATCATCTAGCAGCACTTTGAATGATGTGACAAAGCAGACTTAAAACAGTAGTGACAATAGAGTTGAAAGAAGAATACTATACCATCATATAATAAAACAATAACTACAATTTACTACCAAGAACGTGGTAGATAAGTACCTCTTGTTCACGCAACTTCAGGACTTGATGCATTCTAAAACGAGTTACCCGTCTTTTAATGGCATTTTCTTCTGTTATGAATCTTGAATTAGGGAGAAATCCACATTTGGGCTGCTTTTTCAAAATAAAAATGGTATCAAAAAGGGAAATGATTGTACAATAACAGAAGTCAACACTGACGAGTTGAGATGAAATACAAGACACAATTATGAACACGCACCTTTATCTCGACAGATATACAGGGTACGCCTTTAGGAGTTCCTGAAATAATAGAAAAATATTCAAGTAAACCTCCAGCAGTCAATAATCATGTTTTAGTAGTTTTACTGACTTGCCAAGTGTTTCCCTTGAGGGGAGAGCAGGCATATGGATATCCTAATGTGCAACTTGAAGAAAACAGAACAGAACATGCATAGTGAAAGTGAGAACTGGAAGGATATATTTGCAAAAACATTTCTTGAGGTGGTAATTACCATGAGGAAAAATTGAGTGATCAGATATGATAAGCGCAGAATCACAAAGTGTATCAATCTTGGCAGCATCAACTCGCCAAGATGGACGGTGGCACAAAACATCCTTCTCAACTGACTCCAAGAACTCCTTGGATACATAGACGCGAATCTGCCAAGTACAAATGATAATAATAACATATATAAGGAACTCATCATGCTGATGAAAGTAACTTCTTACTTCTGGCTATCTATAGGCTGACATACAAAAAATATTGCAATGTATTCGACCGGAGAGAAGACAATAAGATCAATTCCAATGAAAGTATGAATCCAAGAAAGCAGAGCTCGCTACTCTACTTTCATTAAAGTCAGTATTAGAACAGAAATTGGTGTTCTCAAACTCTAGATTTAGTGTTAAGTTGTCAAAGTAAACATACCCCAGCATCAACATGTTTGGCACCCAATAGTGGACTCATCACAAAGTTGACATAAGCTTGGGCAGCAACTTCTCTTGTTGGAGATGCTGCCAAGTCATCTATATCTTTCCAAAGAACACGTTCCTGAGTTGATAATAGTGAAGGATTCTTGGCACTCTTAGACCCGTTCCTCAAAGATTTATGTAACCGCATAACCTTCCCAACCTTACACCCACAAATATAAGAAGAAAAAAGAAAACAAGTATTTTTTCAGCTCATTTAAGCTACAAAAATCTAAAATGGATCAGCAATGTCCAGAAGCAGAAGAGCTTACAAAAGCTGAAGACGATCCAGTGTAAGCGAGAACAAGATTGGCAGCACCTTCCCCTCTGTAGGTCCAATCAGCAGCGTCCTTAGGCCCCAAAACCAGCGCCATAGAACGGCAAAAATTGGCTACAGCTCAAACTCTCTGCATGAAATTCACGAGACTAAGAATCAATCAAATCTACGAAACAGAGCTCAATCGATAGATTGAACAATTGAGATTGAACGATGCACGTACCTTTGTATGAAAATCCGATCGACTCAGTCCACCGAAGTAAAACCCTAAACCTCCGAAATCTGACAGAATCACCACCGCAGCCGGAGAGACCCAACTGCGCCGAGTGATCGCTTCAATGCTGTGAAGAAGACGGAGGAGCTGTGGATGATATGGACGGAAGGGACGAAGAAGAAGAAGATGACACCGAGAATCAAAGTAGTGACTGACGACTCTGACGCATCTTCTCGGGAAAAGGGTTTTTTTTTCTAATTTCCAATAATAACATATACAGTAATTAATTTGTTTTTTAATTATTAAACTCTCAAGTCAACTCTGTGTAGTGTGTACCTGACGAGATTGCTTCTAGGTGTTGTACCTCTAGGAGGGTGTTCTACAGGTACAATGACTTTAAGCGGATTCGAATTGGCAATGCGTCCTAAACCCAAAAGTCAGAACCCACTAACATTTGATAAAGAAAAATAGACCGGAGAGAGGTGTGGGCTCCATGTTATGTCTTTAATTGTGGACCGTCCGTTTATAGTATATAGTCTATACAGAGCGCAGATCTGATTCTGAGAATTTCAAGAACCACTCAGGCACTCACTCACCATATGCCTTTCAAAACAAGTATCACTATTTTTTTTGTGAGGTTTTCGAGATGGGCCTGCAATTAATCACGATTGACATTTTTAAACCGTTTAATCACACTCACACTAATCCTCACTCGAGCCGGGAATATCCACAAGATGAAGTAGGGCTAACTCTCCCAACAAATGTTTTTCCATACACAAGACTCAAAAACCGAGACATTGCTTAAGAAAAGTGAAACATGTACCACTTCACACAACGCCTATTGCTAAATTCACTATTTAATATGGAGTGAAACCGATAAACTTTTTTATTTTTTAATGGAAGTGAAACGGATGGATTGATTTTATCATAATCTTGTTAATTGATTCTAATTAGGTTGTAAAACGTCTTATTTTCTACTAGTATTAATTTAATTATATAAATACATCTTTGTTACTAACAATTAACTATTACCTCATTTTATATTTGTGTGTAATGTATGTCATTTTATTATCTAATTGTGTTTTACATGTGTAGAACATGATGTACTATGTACGTTAATTGTCATTCAATTTTGTTATAAAGTCAAGTTTATGTTATTCATAATTATAAGTTGAAACGACATATTACGTATAGAAATGTGACGTCTGAACGTCACGTCAATATCCATTATCAAAAGTCCATACATCTTAATGTCTTGAAGACTCTTACGTAGGATCCAGTAAAATGTGAGTGGTCTCCTTTTTCCACGCATAAACGTAACACATGCCCGAGCGAACGTGCGAGTTAAAACTCTCTAGAAATGATCAAGCTTCTCAAGAATGAAAAATTTCTACTAATATGACCAATATATTCTCTAATAATGGCATATATAGACCCCGACAAACTCCCCAAACATGGTCCACCTTGCTCAACCATAAATTATGTAATGCATGGTCAAACTCTACAACCAACCTCACATGTCGCGGCATGCTACATTAACTGAGATAAACTTAGTATGGTCAATCTCGCATGCAACAACCTTCCAACTCATGCCACGACATGTTATCTTGATCGAACTCCACCATTACATGGCCATTATCTCCATTCAACCTCCGATGTCGCGGACCGAAATTTTATGTCATGAAATTCTACTATGACCAGCCTCAAGCTCATTTTGTTCTCGACCAAAGATGTTCTTGCGCCATTCATCGATGAGAATAAGGTCGTTGTAAAGTCCCCAAAGGCTCCGAGGGAGAGTTCTTTCACCCCATTATAACGTCAACATTTAGTCTTCACATAAGGTTACAAAGACTCATTAACAGTTTTTCATCTCCTTCACACTTAGTCTCATCAATAGACCACCAAAGTTTCCAAGCCTCTCCACCTCACATACTCCCTAGTACTTCATCGGGTCACCCTCAATATCTTCACCTCACCGGGTCACCTCCAAAACTCTCCCCATCACCGGAACACTTTCAAGATTTCATACGTTGTTAAGGACACTACTAGAAGAGGCAGGCGCTCGTAGAGACTCCAATCCACCCCACTAAGTTCGAAGGGCACACAAGAGTTTCAAAACTCGCCTGGGAGGCTATAACTCAAACACCTAAGTGGGCTACAAAACGAGCTTCATTTTCTCTCTCTAGAACTCTCTCTAGTTCTTGTATTTTTCGGTTGATATTTTTTACTCTCACTCTTGAGACGGAGTCTCGAGAACACATTTGGGATCTTCACTCGACGGTGTTCTACCTTGCACATGCAACAAGCTCATCTCCTAGATTGGGTAGCTACAAGACTTTGGATTTAGAGTATTTCTAGATTTGCCTTAACATGTTAACAAGACAACAACACATTCTATTGTTACAATTTGAGTCGAGAACATATAAGACTCATTGGTACAAGACTTTGTTCCAACTCATGTACATATAATTAAGACTATATAAATTGAAAGTTGAAATTAAAATAATAAAAAAACATTTAAGTAGAGAATATTCACTAGTACAAATATATATTAATCATTTTCGGTAAAAGAGAAAAAAATAAAAATAAAATGGATCACATAAGCGTATTTTGGGAGACCATTGGATTATTTTATCAAACCCATCGTAATCCAACGTGTAACCATTTGATTATTTTATCCATCATTTGATAGAAATAAAACACATAATGAATTTGAAAGTCAAATTCATAGTTATCATTGAATGTTAGATAAGAAATTGTATAATGAATTATGAAGTTCAATCAACTTCTATATATATATGCAATCAAACACAACTAGTACCAGAGACAGACTTACTCAATAAATAACATAATGGCAAGTCTTTAAGAAATATGAATCTAAGCTTTGTTTTCGTAAATGTATTAAAATGAGTATGAACGAAATGAATGTTAGTGTAATGACATTTTTCTTATTAGTTTGATTTATCCCAAGTGAAAATACTTCATATTCTATCAACGTTGAGAGTTGCAGAGAGAATACAGACATGTAATATATGTTTAGATTTTATTATTCACAAGGAATAAAACGTGTTAACTAAAATTGAAGACGTGTAGACTGTAGATAGTGGATTTCCAGTTCTTGAGAAGCATATGCCATACTATTAATTATCCCCAAACCATCGTGCTTCATTTATGATAATTCGATGCCCACTGATATTTACATATTCATTACATTGAGTTTATATTCTAGATTAGTTATTCTCTTGGTTTAGGTACATATTTTTATGTGGATTTTGAAATTTAATGGGCATCTTTAATTTATACACTACAAGTCGAAGTGTTGAGTGAATGAACGAATTTCATTTTGTATAAAAGTGAAACTAACAACAAAATAAAAGTTTTTCTCAATTTTTTTGTGAACATAACGAATTTCATTATGTCAGACATTGTCATTTGAGATTTGATTTAATCAATGTTATTTGATGATTTGAGTTAATAACATTCAGCCTGTTGGGTTAAAAAATAGTTAAGAACTTATACTATTATGGATATTGTTTTGGCAAAATTAATGTCATATACCCATATTCTTCTTTTAGTAAGATAGTTATATAAAAAGTAAATGTACAACACCATCTTTTTTTTTTTTTTGGTTTTATCCATAACGTTTTCGAAGCGGGCCTTCGATCAGCACGAGATCAACACCTTTAAGTCATACCACACTCAGACTAATCCTCACTCAAGCTGGATAGGACGCAACTGCATTCCTTGGGACTCGAATTGGAGACCACAAGTTAAGCTGCAACAACGCCTTACCAATTGATCCACGCGCTTGGTGGTACAACACCATCTATTTTTTTCCTTAATTTTATATGGAAAAAAAAAATAAAACATTCATTTTAAAAATAAAATAATATTAACAAAAATCATTCCAACTAAAATGGGAATATATCTAATTTTTTCCCAAAAGTCATATCTTAAGATCTATATATAGCTAATTTCTACAATCTATAAATAGTAGGTTATTGCCAAATGTCGTGTCCTAAATTCTATATATAGTAGGTTTTTAAAACTGTGTTCTCTTCATGTTTCAAATATAACTATTTTACTTTCTAGTATGATAAAAAAAAATTTAAAAAAAAATACTTAGTTTTTTTTCCTTCTATCTTCATGTACATATGTAGTACAAATTTAATAAATACTAACTAACATATTATAAGAACATTATTAGTAATTACATAACTAACTATCTAAAATGAAAACAAAACATTCATTTCTTAACAAAAATGCAAGTAAAATATGACACTTATTTTGAGATAAATAAATTCTTTGTCATTTCATGTGAATTGATATGTCATTCAACCTAATTGTTCGATTTTACACAATCCTCTTATTTACCATTGGATTTCATCAAATTAACAATTCAATCGAAACTTCACCAGTGCGATCAACTAGATTTCTTGGGTTTAATAAGAGTATCGGACTTCCGACAATTAAATGTTTTAGACTTACAAGCTAAATTTGACATCTTTACTTTTTTTTATACACTTTTTATGATTTGTTTATGCTCAGAAGTACGTACTAGCTGTGAATTATCAATTGAATTTATTTAAAAAAAAATTGAACGGTATAAAAGAGTAACTTTAACTAGTTTATTATAATATTATTTTTAGAGCATTATAATATCAATATTATTAATAATTATTTTTCCAAATTTGACTAAATCTACTCTTTTTAAGACAATTATTATTCATTCATAAAAAAAAAGGACAATTATTATTCACTGACTAAATTCTTAAAAAATGACTTTTGGTTTCCTACCAGATGTGTCTAAAAATAAGAGAGGCCAGGCCTAATAGAGCATTCAAAAACTGCAGTGTCAGGAGTCGAAGCCCATGGCCCAATTATTTTTACAACACTCACTCTCCTACACACGTATTTATCTATATGAGAAAATAAGTCACATTTTTCTTATATTTTTATTTTAAAATAATATAATTTGAATTACATAGGATAAAAAAATTCGAATTGTTATAACAAAAAACAGGTATCTAATATCTAATATATATATATAATTTCTAATGTGTATCCCAATTGAGTGACACGTGTCACTAAAATTTCTCCAATTGATAGTCCAAT
>JAYMTF010001399.1:0-23644 GCA_036897485.1 Pelargonium nanum | reverse complement strand
ATCATAGCTTTTAGAAGTTGTTGGAAGCCACTTCTAGCTTCTTAGAAGTGTTACCAAACAAGCACTTATCAATCTCAAGTTTTATTAACTAAAATTAATGAATCAGACTCATTAATCCCACAATAACAAACAAACCCAAACCACGTTCCTCTTTTTTCTGATTTTGACTCTTCTCTTTCCTTCCTAATCCACCGTCCCTCTATCGCCTTATTTCACTTTCATCCACTAAGCGCGTGTGGCGCGTGCCTATTTTCTAAGTTTTCTTTTAGCTCCCCCACTCCCGCCCAATATTCATCATTTTTAAATAATAAAAAAAAAACTTAAGAACAATGCATGAGTGTAGGCACATTTTTTTGGTTAACCAAATTGGATCACACATTCCATGCATTTATGTTCACTTGTTAGGCGCAAACAATATCAAATGCATTAATATTCCATTTCAATTTGTATAATATTTTTCTGTCTTATTTATGTTCTTATTGCGAAGTTAGATGCTCTTTTGTGATATTGTGCTTACAGAAAAAGTGTTGGAGTGACTAATAAATAGCGAACATTTGGCAATTTATTGATGTGAAACTTGTGCTTCAACGTACTGTACCCATCAAAGTGGAATATATTCTTAGAAATGACACACGTGAAGTAATGCTTCTCAGCTTAATTTCTTGTAGTTAGATTTTTTTTCTTCATATTATTCAAAGAAACAAATGAACCATTTTTTTAATAAATGGTCTAGTTCTATGAACCAATATAATATTCCAACTACTAAAATTCATCCCAATAGAATTTCACATCAACATTCAAATGTAAAACATTTGATTCTACTTACCTAATTCAAGAATAAAATCTCAATACAATAAAAAAAATGTTTTTCCACATGTTTATAAGTATTCAAAAATGGAACCACAAGGTCAAACAAATTTCATACCAAAAAAATATGAAATAATATTATAATAATAACATTTTTATAAGTCAAATATTGATACCCAACCCATTCAAGCTTCAAATAAATTATTCTATAAAAATGACATTAAATAAAAGTTTGAAAATAAAATTAAAATATGGGAGAAGTTTGAAACTAGTTGGCGCTAATGGAGGTGATGGTGAGAGAATTAAAAAGAGAACATTTGGTAGCAAGTAGACCAGACCAAAGAATGTGACATTCACACTCGCACGTAGCGCGTGACACATACATGCTCTCTTTCTTTGTCGTTTTGTTAACAAAAATTCGCGCAACCAACAAACTCTTTGACTTGCAGAGAAAACTTCCAGCCTTCACATGCAAAATTCTTCTCTCCATCTTTTTTTAAAATTTTAATTTTAATTTATCTTTTAATTTTACTGTATATTTCCATTTTGTTTATAATAAAGTTATTATTATTTTTTTGACTAATTGGGAAAAGCTCCATTGCGACTTTCCATAAATAATTAAAAATATTTTACTTTGCCCTCTGAATTAGTTAATAGTTACCACTAGTATTATTATTTTCTTCTTTCAAAAAATAATTTATAAAAATAATTTATAAAAATAATATAATTGGATTGCGACAAACGAAGAGTGAAGAAGAATTCGTGCCCTTTGACTAAGCAGATACTAGGGTCACATACAGACACACCCACAGTTCCTTCCTATGATATGGAATCGTGGCCGTCCATTTAATGATCTGATCTGAGGAATTAGTGTGACGTGGCGTAATCAAGAAGCGATACCCGACCGGGATCCGTGAGGGGGCAGTGATGGGGATGTATGATTGCTTTTGGGGTTTGGGCCGATCTAAGTCAATCTTATTCTTGGCCCATA
Source organism: Pelargonium nanum (assembly GCA_036897485.1). Taxonomy (NCBI): domain Eukaryota; kingdom Viridiplantae; phylum Streptophyta; class Magnoliopsida; order Geraniales; family Geraniaceae; genus Pelargonium; species Pelargonium nanum. The sequence goes on along the minus strand of JAYMTF010001399.1, from coordinate 21,846 downwards.
TCTTCCAATCAAGTGTCACTTTTACATATATACCCCTCCCTATCTCATCTGCCTCGTACTACTAATTTATTTGTTGTTTTAATTTCATTGTAAATAAAGTATCAATTTCATTACAAAACATTGTTTATAATAATAAAAAATCGTCTAAAAAATACACACATTTTCTTGGGGAAGATCATGGATTCAAAACTCATTGACTTGGGTTGATGAAGTTTTTGGTTTAAACGACATATCAACTTAGATTGTGTTACATATTTAATATTCTTTTTATCCAATATGACACTTTTTTCATTGTATTCTCAATAATGTTATATGTCCCAAATTTTGTAGAAAAATATATGTACATGTCAATAAATGAGACGTGCCACATCATATATACTATTGATGACTTGGTTGAATCACAAGACGCCACGTGTACAATTTGTCTTATAAACGTTGGAGGGTGGTGATATCATACATGTGAGGTTGTTATCTGTTAAAATTAATTTTAAACTATAAAAATATGAAATATGTATACGCCATATATACTTTCACGTAATTTTGTACAAAAAATTTAGACATTTAACATTTTTCATTCTCTATTGTGGACATTGAATCTAATAGTATATCCTTGTATATATAATAAAAACAAATTTATTCCGCAACAACTATATTTTTATGAGATATAAATGTCCTAATTATCACACAAAAATAAATGTTATATTTATGATTATTTAATAGTGTACAACTACAACTTAATATGCGATATAAGAAAATTTAATAAGTTGCAACTATATATGCAATTTCTCGAGTCATATTTACTGAAACTAAAATAAAACCAACACTCTTTATTATTTATAGATTCTCCCACAACAAATTTGTGAAGACAAGTTTTTAACATAAGATTGTATCGACCAAAGATTTATGATTCTTTAAACTATAATTTATGGACCTATTTATTACAAACCGACAATTTACAATAACACATATTAGTTAATATGAGTTGCGTGTTGTGAAAGTTATGAAAAATAGTTTGATGACAATATAATCTCCTTATGGAAAATCATAAATTCAAAGCTCATTGTCTCGAGTAGGAGAAGCGTTTAGCTGAAATGAAAGATCGACTCATATTGTGTAATTCAACTAAGAGTTTTTTATCCAATAAGACACTTTTTCTTCCATGTATTGTCTATAATAGAAATTAAATTTAATAATATATCCTTGTAATATGCATAATAAAAACCAATTTATTGCACAACAACTATATTTTTATGAAATACAAAATGTCCTATTTATCACACAAAAATAAATGTCCTATTTATGCTTATTAAGTAGTTTGCAACTACAACCTAATACTCGATATAAGGAAATTTAATAAGTTGCAACTATGCAATCTCTCGAGCTATATTTATTGGAACTAAAATAAAATCAACACTCTTTATTATTATTTATAGATTCCCCGCTATAAAAAAATAAAAAAATAGATTTGAGAAGATATTTTTTAATAGAAGATTATATCGACCAAATATTTATGATTCTTTAACCTATTTATGGACCTATTTATTACAAACCGACAATATACAATAACACATTATTTAATGCGAGTTGCGAGGTGTGAAAGTTATGACAAATGGTTTGATGACGATATAATTTCCTTATGGAAGATCGTGGATTCAAAACTCATTGTCTCGAGTAGGAAAAGTTTTCAAATGAAAGATCAACCCATACTGTGTAAATCATCTAATAGTTTTCTTTTATCATTGTATATCATTGTATACAAAATTTAATAAAACTTTGTATACAATGATATATCATCCAACAAGACACTTTTTCTTCCATGTATTCTCTGTTATGGACATTAAATTTAATAATATATCATTGTATACAAAATAAAAACCAATTTATTACACAACAACTATATTTTTATGAAACATAAATGTCCTATTTATCCCACAAAAATAAGGTCCTATTTATCACACAAAAATAAGGTTCTATTTATGCTTATTAAGTAATGTGCAACTACAACTTAATACACGATATAATAAAATTTAATAAGTTGCAACGTATGCAATCTCTCAGCCATATTTATTGAAACTAAAATAAAACCAACACTCTTTATTATTTATAGATTCCCCCGCAACAAAATTTGTGAAGAAAAGATTTTTATAGAAGATTATATCGACAAAAGATTTATGATTCTTTAAACTATTTATGGACCTATTTATTACAAATCGACAATTTACAATAATACACTAGTTAATATGAGTTTGCGTGGTGTGAAAGTTACAACCTATTATTTGATGACGATATAGTTTTGATTTTCAAATTTTAAATTACTTTCGAACGTTGACTTTAAAAATTTTTACCTTTATTTAAAATATATCAAAATAACTGTAATTCATTAATAAAATAACAAAAATTAATATCTCAAGTACTTAATAATATTAACTACTGTGTGTCTAAATTCATATCATACAATAAAAGCAAATGGTTAAAGCCATTGAATGAAGTTCAACAAACAATGAGCTGATAAAAAAAAAGAGTTGAATTGAGCGGAAAATTACCTCAAAGCAAAGGAAAAAATTTAAATAGAAAAAAAGGTAAAAGATGGGGCTATCAAAGGGTATAAATGCCAATTCAAATTGACATAGATATAGAGTAGTAGATGACCATTCCGAAATTGGGCCTAGGTGTTTGGGCCCGGAAGCAAAAGCTCAACACACCATAACAATGAAAAAGACAAAAGCACCCCTACGAAACGATGTCTCCAGTTTTCAACATTGACCCCACCATTTACCCTAAAGACAGCCCCTGACTCGAACGTCATTTTTCCAAACTGACATGACCAAAAATGTCAAAACAAACAAAAACCCTCTCGTGTACCGATACGCGCCGGGCCCACCTTGCCTCCCTGGCATCCGACGTGGCTTATTATAATAAAAATAATACATCCCTTAGCTCTTGCAAAACGCCAGGTGTAACCGTCAACCCACAAGCTAACAACTGCACACAACAGAAAAATGAAGATCAGGGCCTGGCTCCTGTCCGAACAGAAAGGAACAGTACGGTCCAGTTTCTACTAATTGAACGGACAGATTTAACCCACGTTTGCAAAATCTAGAATCAACGGCTGTGTCGTCGATGGGCCATGGTGAGTTGACATGGCACGGCTTCGCCGTCGATTCAAAATTAACGGAGATACGGAAAATATTAAAATATGTAAAAAGAAATGGTAGAGAGAGACAGAGACACAGAGTTTCTCTCTCTATAAAATATATAAAGAAAGTCTTCTCAACAAAAGTATAAAAACACTGCCAGTCTCTCTCTGTTTACTTTCTCCTTCTCTCTCCTCTCTGCTTTCTGTATTTTTTTTCTCTCACATTTGTTCTTTTATTTATATTTATATTTTTTCAACTTTGCCGGAAAATTGATTTCGGATTTTCTAGGTAACCAAACAGTCGATGAATCAAATGTGATGGGAAGTGGAGTTTCGAGCCTCCTTCCCTGTTTAAGGCCGGTTAGCCGGACGTGAAGCCAGCAGCAGGCGGATCAGCAGCAGCAGGACCTGATCTTCGCGGCGTCTGAGCCGTTGGATGAAACCCTAGGCCATTCATTCTGCTACGTGAGATCCTCCAACCGGTTTCTTTCTCCGACTCCCTCTGATCGCTTCCTCTCTCCCACTCACTCGCTCCGCTTCGATGAGCCCGGTCCCAAGTCCCGGCCCGGAGCTGAAACAGGGGGATTCAGGGCCATTTCTGGAGCTTCCGTCAGTGCCAACACTTCAACTCCTCGAACTGTCCTCCAGCTTGACAATATTTACGACGATGCCACTGATGCTGCCGTTGGTGTGGGCGGGTGTGGGAAGGGGAGCTACGGGAGCATCGTGAATGGTTTCGAGAGCACCTCTTCTTTTTGTGCTCTGCCGCTCCAGCCGGCTCCGAGGGGCGGTGAGCCTTCGGGCCCGATGGAGCGTGGCGGGTTCTTCTTGTCCGGCCCGATAGAGAGAGGCGCGCTCTCGGGCCCGCTTGACGCGAATTCCGGAGCGGACAGTGGTCAGGTTCCTTTCTCGGCGCCGCTTGGCGGTGTCTACGTCAAGAAGAAGAGGAAGAAGGGCATGCCGGGGATCCGAAACGCGTTTTACCGGAACTTCTCGGAGAAGAAGCGGCCGTGGGTGGTGCCGGTGCTCAACTTCGTCGGCCGGAAAGACGTTTCGGCGGCCGGTGGTGAAGATTCGGAAACGAAGAGCGAGAGCAATGTGCACTGGGCGCTTGGGAAGGCCGGGGAGGATCGGGTACATGTGGTCGTATCGGAAGAGCACGGTTGGTTGTTTGTTGGGATTTATGATGGGTTTAATGGCCCAGATGCGCCTGAATTCTTGATGGGCAATCTGTACAGGGCCGTATACAATGAGCTTCAAGGTTTGTTTTGGGATGTGGAGGAGGTAGAAGAAGCTAATCCCCCAAATGCAGTGGCTTCAGCTGCTCCGGAGGAAGCTAATCTTCAACCAGGGGAAAATTTAGATGGAGAGGTGAACAAAGAAATTGATTTGAACCCAACAACTCTTGATCGTGGTTCGGTGAAGAAAGTGACATTTCAGGCCGAAGGAACCGAAATCAGGCGGCGTAGGCTTTGGGAATATCTTGCCGAGGATGACGCAGAGGACGGCCTTGATCTTTCAGGGTCTGGACGGTTTGCATTTTCTGTGGATGATGCACTTAGCGTGAGCAATGCGGACGCGGGCTCTGCTGTGAGTAGACGATGGCTCTTGTTGTCGAAATTGAAACATGGGTTGTCAAAGCACAAGGAAGGTCATGGTAAGAAGTTATTTCCATGGAAGTTTGGTTTGGAGGAGAAAGAAAAGGTTGAGATTGGGAACAAAGAAGAGAGGTCCAGCCAGATTGGTGGGAAGAGGAAGGTAGGACCGGTGGATCATGAATTGGTTTTGAGGGCATTGTCCCGTGCCCTGGAAGTGACTGAGCTAGGGTATTTGGATATGACTGATAAATTTCTGGATACAAATCCAGAGCTTGCCTTGATGGGTTCTTGTTTATTGGTTGTGTTAATGAGGGATGAAGATGTATATGTGATGAATGTAGGTGATAGTCGAGCTATTGTTGCTCAGTACGAATCAAAGGAATTATGTACCAGTGTTGTAGGGCAGGCGGAGAAAGTGTCCAGTATTGAGGGTATAGTGGAGGAGTCTTCAGCTCCTGGTGAAAGGGGGTGTGAGGTTGCCAAAGATGCTCCTGCTCAAGAAATGAGATTGACTGCACTGCAGCTGTCAACCGATCACAGCACGAGCATTGAAGAAGTAAGTATTTAATAATGATGAATCTTAAATTTGCCGTTTTTATCTTGTTTGAATTCAGAAAAAAAATTGAATTGTTAAGTTATTTTCAACATTTTATGTTCGAAAATCGTAAAGTTCTCACTAAGGAAGCTTTTTTGGTTCTCATATTTGATTGACAATCCACCCTGTGCTTATAATACACACACAAAGAATAAAGTTGTCTCCTTTAACATACTGTTAGATTTTTATGTGTGGATATTAACTATATTGTTTGACTTCTTGATCATTTCCAAATTTACATAGATTCTGATTCTATAAGCTCCCAGTTTTTTTTATAGTAATTTTGTGGATTGCATTTGTTTGACATTTTTACTTTACCCTCTGAAAACATGTTTGTGATCAAACCTGTTAGAGATGTATAGAGATGCTTAAGTCCAATCTTTCTTATAATAATCATCCCACCATTGGGCTGTTCATCACACTGTTAGCCTCAGTGAACTATAGACAGCAGTAGTGAGTTATGTAAGACAATTTTGAGACCTTCCAGCTGGGGCAGAAGTCACATGACTTTGTCAGATTATTTTGTTGAGCTACAAAGGGGGACCACTATTAGTAGCTCTTGATTCTTAAAGGGAGATAATAGTATCCTCTGATTTTTGTTGGGTTTAATGAACAGGACAAGGTGCTTATAAGTGATTTTGATCCTTTTTGCTGTTTTTGCTTCAATTCATACCCTCGTGTTGGCTTTATTGTGTTAGAGCACTTAATAATGACCCTTTTTTCTACTATCAAAGAAAAAAAAACTCCATGAATACTTGAAATTTGATTTAAATGGCCTTTTAAGTAAATTAGTTGTAAATATTGGACCAAGGTATGTTTGTTTTCAGATGAGCAGAACTTATTTTGGTAAAGAAAGAGTTTCTTCTTGCCCCTTAAAAATAGAAACTGTATTGCTGTGAAGTTGATCAGTTATCACGTATAGGTTAAAAGACACTAGAATTTCATATCCCATACATTTCAGATCATATTTCTGTAAGCATTGTTCTTGGAGTTGGAGGTCCTAAGGCCATCTTAAAGTCTTGGTAAATGCATTACTAGAAAACTTTGTCTTGTAGACGCCTGCAATCTGTTATAGCCAATTCACACTATTGTACACCATTTATAACTCTATTTAGCAGTTCACAAATATTGTTGTCATTTCTTCCCTTCATAGTTTCTTAATTGGAGAAATGTTAAATCAATTTTTTTATAGGGCCACCATAAAAAGAAAAAATGTTAAGCTGATCAAACCTAAAGGAGAATATCTTTCATTGTAAGAGAATCTTTTCTATTATCCTTTTAATTATTTGAGGGACAATGGGTCTTGTTTACCAAAGGCTTTGTTGAGGTGCTAAAATGGTTGGGTTGGTACTGTAGGCTTACCCTATCGTTGCACATGTGCGTGTTGTTGAAGTAGGATGCTATGTATACATTCCTGTTCCATGTGCCTGAGCATTCCATATTTGGGAAACTTCCTTTTTGTAGTTCCTTCATCTTCCTTTTTTTACGCTTGCTACTTGCTAGTATATATCCCTCCACAAGTACAAACAACCAATGAAGATGCATGGAAGCTTCTTTTTGAAGTTTGCTTTCTTTAAGCTAGAATTTGGGTTAGACACTGATTGTTTGATGTAGGTGAAATATGATATGTTTTTTTGGTAGTTTCTTGGTTAATGTTAAATTGACAATGATCTCTTAATTTATTCTTAAGATTCGCCGACGTCTTTGTCCTTGGCTCATTCATTTTCAGTTCACTCCGGGATTGGTACACATGCATCGGGATTTTGCCCCAGAGATCCATCTTTGATGGTTTTTAATATATTTTCTTTACAAGTTCACAGAGTGCCTTCATTCTCTGGGCATGTATATGCCTATTTTTTGTTGTGCAACCAATAAGAGAATATTTTATATTTGTTGAATAAGATTTGTATGGCTAAAAAGTAAATGCTTTTATTATTATTGTGAAGCAGGATTATCTTAGCCATTAGGACTTGTACTAGCCTACTAGGTGATGGTTTTAGACTAATCTCTGGTGTTATCCTTAGTATAGGGCTTGAAATAGTGCTATTCTGGCACAATTGTCACTGTTCTCTGTGCCTTTGTATTATGTTGATCACCAACCTCTTAGGTCGGTTTCATCTCTTACATTTTTGTTCCCTATGAGCTCTCAACTTGGTCAGTGAGACATCTTGCGTCATTATTAAAATTAGTGTTAACGTTACTTTTGAAAGAAATATGTACTCTACTTTACTCTTTAATAATTGAAGACCAGCTTAGCATTTTAGGTGAATGTTTAGCAGTTTTATCGATTTGACCACATATATTTAAATTGAGAGAGATGGGCCTGTTATTGCTGTAAGTTGTGGACTATGATTTGATGGTCATTTTTCACATCTAAAATCATAGTTTTGTCGTACAACTGGATCTGTATATCCTTGGATTTAGATTATATATTGAGGTGGGTGAGTTTGTGACTCTAAATCATAGGATCATTTTAAAAGCCAGCTAGTATATATGATTAACATAATACTCCTGTTGATCTCTCACTCAAATTCAGAACAATCTTTACTGGAATGCATCAGTCCTTTTTGGGTGTTGAGTAATGAATTTACTTGCGCACTCGAGCGTACAATTGTATTATGTTTCAGATGATTTTACTTGGGCTATATGATTTTATGGCTGATTAATACTTCTTAGCCTTGTGGTATAAAGTGCGTGGAAATCACATTGGTTATATATCTTTTATAGTAATGATTGATTTAATGGTGTACTTTTTGGTCATGATACTGATTCAAAGGAAGCTTAGATTTGACATGAAATTTGTGCAGGAAATCATTAGGATAAAGAATGAACATCCAGATGACAACCGTTGTATTGTCAATGATAGAGTGAAAGGACGACTTAAGGTTACCAGAGCATTTGGGGCAGGATTTTTGAAACAGGTATGGTTATGACTATTATTCTTTGGGAAATTATTAAGATAATGCCTCAAACATGGTGGTTTTTGCTTTTATGTTAGTTTGATGTTTTAGTGAATTGCTTAAACATATATTGATTTTGTCATTCAAAATCAATCGGAGTCCACCAGGTTGTGTTAGTAGTTTTTGTATTTTCTTATCATACCTTGTTACATGTCAAATCGCAAAAGGTTTATTAGAAGGAAGTATGTTCTGAAATGAAACATGCTTTGGGGTATAAGTCATTTACAGTTTACTGGGTAGACAACAAATCACAACCTGAAAACTTTAAAGATGTGCATGTAGTATCCTGGTTTTCTGAATATCTACTTACATACTCCTTTTCCACTTGAATATTGAGGTCTGAATCAAAAAGGCTAATAATGAGCCAGCTTTCAAAAAGCTGCTCACCAATAAAATATTTGATGATAAACCTCTAAGGCTCTAGTTTCTAAAGCTGTTCAAAGTAGGATATTATCTTCTTATGTGTTGGATGCCACATTATGTTATGATTCTGTTATAGATATTATCTTTTGCATGTATGTCATCTTACTAGATGAAACTGTGTAGATGATTCTCTACTTGTACTATGTGTCCGACTTGTATGTATAATCTGTACGCATTCTTGCAGCCCAAGTTCAATGATGTATTGTTGGAAATGTTTCGGAATGAGTACATTGGTACGGCGCCATACATCACATGCAACCCCTCTCTTCGGCACCATAGGCTCTGCCAAACAGACCAATTCTTAATCCTCTCATCTGATGGCTTATATCAATATCTGACCAACCAGGAAGTGGTTTCGTTTGTCGAGAATTTCCTGGAGAGGTTTCCAGATGGAGATCCTGCTCAACACCTGATTGAGGAGCTTCTCTTTCGAGCAGCTAAGAAAGCCGGTAATTGTTTCTTATTTCTTCTACTATTTATAGCCATATATAGATTGCTTAATTATTTAATTTCTCTATTCTTATGGATGATTTTAACCCAAAACTACAAAGAAGATTGTAATTTGTAGGTTGCATTCACAAGTTTAAACTATCAATGCTGGGAGTAACTATTAAGTTGATAGTTTTACATTAAAATCAAGCTGCAGTAATAACAACCTTGTGCCTAAACGGTAACAGTTGCATGTTTTGAAGGTTTTTTCAAAGCTTCTAGTTTTTATTATCTGTAGTGAGTTGACATGGTATGTTGAAGAGGATATGGTAGCAATTGCTAATTAACATCTTGGATTAGATTGACGAGTCCCTGGCTATTTTTTAGTAGCTAAAATGATGCATTTGATATTACGGAGTATTATTTTTAATGATATTGTTCTAAAACTCTCTAACCACCATTGTACTTGGCAGACACAAAGGCTTCATTCCCCTTTAAAGAAAAGTATATGGAGATAATGAGAGGCCAAGTCAGTGATTGACTTGTTTTCCCTGTCTTCTCAGTGGAATTTTGTGCATGAGTCATTTTTAGTTCATTTAAGTTAATCAATTATGATGGCAATAAGAAGATTGTGGTGGACTCCATTATTTTAATTTGATCTGATTCTGCCCAAGCCCTTAATGAATTTTTGGTACATTATAACGGTTATACTGATTTTTTTTCCCTGAACTGTCTGCAGGCATGGATTTTCATGAACTACTGGACATTCCGCAAGGAGACCGCAGAAAGTACCATGATGATGTTACTGTGATGGTGATCTCCCTTGAAGGAAGAATCTGGAAATCATCTGGAAAATACCTATGAGACCTTCATATATTGGGAAATATACAAATATATATGAAGTTGCACATCTCAAGTTGGGTTTTCTGCAAGCTGTTCCAAAACTTGACCCATAAATTTTTGGGTGTTATAGCGGAACGGAAGCATAGAGTTGACAATGGCAAAGACTAATGTTAGGTAGTCATCAATGGAGGGTGGAGTAGATGCCAAAATTTGGTTTCTGGGTGAAATGGAGATTTGCAGATGGAGTTGTTGGGAAATGCTCTTAGCCTTTAGGTGGAAAGGTAAAAAAGAATAGATGAATTCGGTTTTTTTTATCATCCATTTTTGTTTTGTTGTTAGAACATTTGTTTTTTGTCAGAGAATTTGTGTAGTAGGTGGAGTCTCTTCCATCCATAGGCACATCTCTTTTCTGTCTCTCTGGAGCTGAAAAGGAAAGAAAAGAACAAAATATTTGACTATTTGTAATTGGTGGGGGTACAGATATAGTTACCGAACATTGAGCATGCTTTCCCGAGTCGATTCTGTAATTTTGGAGGCGGTTTACAAGATGAAATGAGTTGCATAATGGAATTCTGGTGTAGAATATACATTTTGGTTATACAGAAAATTGTTTTGTTCAACTTGGAATGGTAATAATATGTAGAAACTAGCAGAATGGAACTGTGTTTATTTAGCTCACCTATTGAGCTGAGCACCATGAAATTAGGCAATGTGGCTTAGTTTATTGATGTCCTGAAATGTCAATTTGTGATAAATTAAAGTGAAGGAAAAGGAAAAACTAGTGCCCATTATTTCGCTGAAGTTGACTAAATGAAACAGCATGATTGATATACGGAAGTTGACAAAAGTAAACAACATGATTGATATTGTTATTATCTTTTTTAACTCTCTTACAAATGTATGCAAATTACGACGGAATTGCATTGTAAGGTACCGATAGATGTTTGCAAGTTTTCCAAACAACATGTCCCAATACCTTCCCGACCATTATTTGTGATATCAACCAAGAATAGATATGCATTGTCAATGAGACAATATCTCGAGCTCTCAAATTCGTTGTAATATTGGTATCAAGTGATTTGAGTTTTCTCTAATGTACAATAATGAGCTTTTTGTGATGGGAATTGTTGGGTTCTTTGGGTTTTCATTTGAAAATGATTGGGCTTACATTTGAGGCCATACCAATAACTCCAACACAAATGTGAGCTATGCTAGTTATGCCATAAGCTGTCTCATAAGTCATAAGCTGTCTCTAAAGAAGATGTGATTATATTTTAATCCCCTCATTACACACTCATTAGCGTTTTAATTTGGACACTTATAGTCTACTCATTGTTTTGACCAAATCTCACCAAACACAGACGAAGTTATGCAAGTCAAAACCGCTAATACATAAGTATATTAGTATTAGTGGAGTTGCATATTTAGTCATTGATCTTGCGATCTTGTTCCGACTTCCGACATGAACCTAGACTCCGATGCGGTTCCACTTGCGTCCATGTCGCGACATGTCTCCTACACAAACTGCTGTTGTTCCATTTAATCAACTTGGTCAATGTTTTGTTGAGAGTGTAATCATAATTAGGAGGAGACATTTTTCATATTTGTCAAGACACCTCGTCACTCTTTTTTGTCTTTCATGGGCTCTTTTTTGTAATAGTGTGTGTTTTTGTGTCTTCCAATTCGTATTAGTAACATTATTTATGTGGCGAGTGAAGCCAAAAAATGCCATATCAGCACCAAAAAAGAGAAGAAAATGAACAGTCTTAGTCTCAAAATGAGAAGAATAAATTGGTGGGATGCGATGCGGCCAAATGAGTTGAGTCACCTTTTCTTTCAAACTTTGATCCCTCAAATCTCTCTCAATCCGCACTCTCACCCCCATTGATATGGGAAAACAACTCATCACTACATAATTTCCATAGGACTAGTACCAACCGTTGGTGAAATATACGCCGGCCATGTAATTTTAGTTTCATGCATAACGTACGAGTATTGTCGAAATGTACATATTATCTAAACAATCATTCTTATAATTACTTGCCGAAAACAATATTTACAAACTAAAATTGAATATTAGAAAACAGCTTAATGATACACAAAATATTGGTCTTCCAAAACTTTATTATATAGTCGTACAAATGATTATGAAATCTGAACCAGAGAAATCACTCGAAAAGACTGAAAATTTGAAACTACGCTACACTATATGTGTGACACAACGCAAGCCCATTTCGAGCGGTTGACCTATTTTGGCTCAAATTTGTTCAATTCTAACTCAAAATGACATATGAGATCACATCAAGCTCGACCCATGATCTTGCCCACGGTCTACCAATCGATCCAACGACTCAATTCAAAAACTCATTTGATCACACATTTCCAAATTTAATGTATCTAACCTTTTTAGGGCTGAAGTAAAACATATAATCACACATTTGTGAATTACAAATTTCTAAATCGGCGGTGAATATAGTGCAACACACTGTTCTTCATGTAACGCATGTTCTTACTTTAGAAAAATACGAGCAAATCACAAATTATAAATTCAAGAAAACCGTTGAACAACATCAACTACACGTTGCTATTCGAACGAGAAAAAATATGATATCACAATCTTTAAGAGAAATGAGTCCAGTTTCAAAACATCATTGTCTAAGAATTGGTGATAATTGAATGAACATAATTGTTGAACCGATAACATAGCTATCATGGAAGACAAAGCAGTTTGTTCCTGCACGTACAGTGCAGTGTTGGAGATGGTGGCGTTAACGTTGATTAGAGGGAGTTGAAGAATGGGTGGCACCAAGAGACAAAGCTAGCCGAAAGGAGTAGACAAACAGAGACAAGGATAAGGTGGTTCATGCATGCTCCTACTATTACACTACCTATTTATTCTTCATTTCCAATTTCCAAGTTCCCATAAACCAAAACAACACCTCTCTCATAACTATATATTTTTACTTGCTTCTTGGTTTCACACTACAAGTACCATGAAGTCATCAACATCTATATGTTTAATTTGCAGTCAATCTTCAACACAAACCCTTTTTTCCTTTTTCCTTTTTGATTTCTTGTTTCTTTCTTTTCTTGAAAGAACAAAAACAATTATATGTTAGAGAAAAAATGAGCCAAAAATGGAAATAAAAAGATCATTAAGAATTGTAAAACCAAACTAACCTAACTGCCTCCCCCCTTCTTTAAGGCCTTTGCTATTGCTAGACATTTTAAACTTTTTTCCATCTCAGTTTGATAATTGCTTCTTTTTATTCTACTAACAAAATCCTTAATCTTGATGGATAGATTAGATAGACCATAAATTTTAAAGGCACATTAAAGCAAGTCCCATTAATCTAAATAACTTGTGTTTCCTACCTATATTCCAATTGTATCCATGACTTTTTAAAAGGGGTATTTGAAATTTTTAACCGACTAATCTTTAATCACTATATTAACACTTAATTAGAGAATTTTAGATTCATTAAATAGCCACTTGATTAGTTAATCAATGTTTATTCTTGTAGCATCTTTATCAATAAACCTCTCACTAGAAATTATATGTTACTCTCGAGTGCTACCAAAAACATATAAAATCGACACAATTGATGACAAAATGACTCACGATATTCGAGTGTCACTTATGCACTTGTGCACCACCTCAACACCTAAGGAAATCAATCACAGAGTGGATGTAAGAGCTCTCAAGTTCATCCGGCGCGCTCGGGAGGCTAAGACTCAAACACTCAAATGGGCCATAAAACGAACACCACATCACCAACAACCAACCACATGACGACATGTAATGAGTTTAGTTTGCTAATATAAATACTCTATCATTGGTAAAAAGAGATGACCCACAATTAACTTAGACATGCTCTCTCTAGTGTCCTCTCTAGTGGAGTGTGGTTCGAAGTTCTCCGGAGTAGATTTTTACTCTCATGACCAAAGTGGATTTCCGTACATAGTCGGGTCTTCCGTTAACAAGGTGCACTCCTTGTGCATACTCCAAACTTGGGAGCAACGTTTCAAACCTTCAGCTCCACCCTCAAGGGCTCAAGCATCAGCTCAATTCCCGCATCTTCAGACTCAAAGCATTTCTAAGACTTTACACGTGAACAAAACGATAACGCACTCTAATTAATATGCCGACTTTAAGCTAATCAAGAGAGGCGCATCACACCCCAAACAAACCTTTACCGGAAGAGCATAACTTTAAAAATCAATCTTTATATCTCTTGGCCGACGAGAAAGATTTGAGTATGGTTAACCAATTATACAAGCCTCTTTCCTGAACTGAGTTGGTTGGTCCCACTAAATTGGAATTGTGTGTTCCTTTATAAAAATTAACAAGGAATTAAATTTATATGAAGCAGACTTTTCACCTATATGTGAATACAAAAAGAGTCTTGAGCTTCCACTAAGGAGTGTTTGGGCCATTCTAAAAAAGTTTAAAGACTTGCTAAGCACTTTTTAGGGCTTTGCTTTTGGACCGTGGGCCTACCTTGATGACGCATACACGTTTTTTATATATATTAAAATATAGAAAAAGGGTTTTTGTCCTACTCATGATGATGTGGAAGGTGCTTGACTCACCAAGAAACACACAAATTCCCAATCAACGTGGCCTGAATCACCCTCATCATTCACACTTCCTCTAAAGTTCATTTGTTTCGGTCATTTCAACATTCTTAGGTGCTTGTTTGGTGACAATATGACAATTCAGGTTTCGAATTTGTTTATTTTTTTTATCGGCAATAGGTACTTTATTTATTAATGGAGAAACAAAGTACAAGTGAAGGAGTAATAAATAACTCCAATGAGAATGAAAGAGAATACAACCTTGAAAACATGCTCAAAATTGAAAGCACCTTAAAAGACAAAATTTGAACTAGACTAGGAAGAGTTGTGAGTTGTGGATTTTTGGATATTTTGTGTAATATATGCGGATGCATGAGTATTTTTTCTGCCAGAAAAGTTATTTTATGCATTATAAACCCAAAAATTAAAAATGTAGATCAAATTTCGGGTACATGCATGTTTGGACCCACTGCCATCATTACACTGGTGTGTCCTTAAATGAGGTGTCACATAAGCAAAATTTAAAAGAAGAATATACATGATTGTTAGGCAAAATGCGAAAATGACGATTTAAAAGAAGCAAACTCTTACAAAGAGCTTTTTTAAGGTCGTTTATGTAAAAAGCTCAGCTCAATGGATGTTGTGAGATTTTTGTCTTCCTTTGAGGAAGGAAGATAACAACTGAATTATGTTTTTCATTCATAAAATACAGATTGTGTCGTTTCGATTTGTCGATAAAGTCGACTGATTCTACTACACTATACTTACTTGTAAAATGCTTTACCAATAATGTTACCAAACAAGACCTAAGAAGGTTTTGTAAAATCAACTGTTAATGTGATTGAAATGATAATGTTTCTTGATTTAAAAAAAGAAATGATAATGTTTCTTATAATTATTGTGACATTATTCCAAGAAATTAAGGTGGCACACATTTTAATGTTGGAGCTGAATAACTCTGTGTGGAGCTTTCCTTCAATGGAGGGAAGCAGAAAAGCTGTGAGTAACGGTCACAAAATAAAATTGGCGGGAAGTAACAATTAGTTAGTTAGTGTGAAAGGGTTTAGGGTTTGGGTGGGCCATAGCATTGGAATTTTGGGGTGCGCTTGAGACAAGCAATCTCAACTCTCAACCTTTCGGTGTATGTTTTTGTACAGTTGGCTTCCTCTGTTTCTATTTATAACTCCTCACACTCTTCTGTTTTTACTCTCCACATCTTCTCAATTTCACTTCACTAACTCTTCTTTCAACTAATCATTTCTCTTTCTGGGTCTCAACATTTGGTCCCAACCATTCATTATATTCAGCTTTTACAGAGATTCTGAATGGTTTTAGCTTCTGGGCATTGCCTAAGGTTTCAATTTTGGAAGTTTTAGTTGGTTTTAGCATAATTCTTGTCCGTTTTTGCTTTCTAAACATTGAATCAATAGTGAAGTTCTGAAATTCAAGTCATTTAGCTTCTGGGTGTCTCTCAAGATCATTATTTTTTCATTTAAATTTTTGGGATTCAAATTTAAGGGAGTGGGGGTTAAGGGTTTTGCAATCATAAGATAAGGTTTAAACTTTAAAGACAATGATCCTGCTCTTAAATGGGTGCATACTATGGAAGTTTTATTCGATTATCGATAAGAAATCTATAGTTGACAAGAGCTTCTATTTTTGGATTTTCCAAATCTTCAATAGGTACAGTGTGGGTACTTAGCATCAAAGTTGGTTAAAAAAAACTCCCCTGCATTTTTGCAGAGCTTGAAGCTTTTGCTCTCTCTGTTTTCTTGTTCTTTGTCAATTTTATTCTCTGCAACTTACAATAAGTCGTAGTTTGGAGTGTTTGTGGCATAATGGGAGGAGCATCGCTGCCACCGGGTTTCCGGTTCCACCCGACAGATGAAGAATTGGTGGGTTATTACCTGAAAAGGAAAGTCGAGGGACTCGAAATCGAGCTCGAAGTGATCCCTTCTGTTGATTTGTACAAATTCGATCCATGGGAGTTGCCAGGTTAGAGTTTCACACAATCTTGTTGAGAAATTGAATTAGTAGATGCTCTGTTTTGTATGCTCTGTTTGAAGTTTGAACAGGGGATTTGATTGGTTATTGTGAAAAAACAAGAAAAGTACTTTTTTGTTTATTTGATATCTATCCTGTTCCTCTTTTATGGACCAAAACCAGTTACACGAGCTCTTTTTCCATGGCGGCTTGTGACTTTTGTCTTCCAAAAGCCGTTTCAACAGGATTTTCTTGAACCTAAACAAGCTGTTTTAATTTGCAGAAAAATCGTTTCTTCCAAAACGAGACATGGAATGGTTCTTTTTCTGTCCCCGTGACCGGAAGTACCCGAACGGGTCAAGGACCAACAGAGCCACCAAAGCTGGCTACTGGAAAGCCACCGGAAAAGACCGGAAGGTTGTTTCTCAGTCTGAGGTCATTGGCT
This sequence comes from Pelargonium nanum, assembly GCA_036897485.1. Lineage (NCBI taxonomy): Eukaryota > Viridiplantae > Streptophyta > Magnoliopsida > Geraniales > Geraniaceae > Pelargonium > Pelargonium nanum. Next base: position 4,856 of record JAYMTF010001399.1, on the reverse strand, counting down.
TCAGAAAGACCCTTGTTTTCTACCGCGGACGTGCACCTTTGGGGGACAGGACGGATTGGGTGATGCATGAGTATCGTCTCGGCGATGACCTCTCTCAAGGATCATCTACTTTTCAGGTAAATTTTGCAATCTTGATCTATATTTGTAACAGAGTGTGAAATGGTTGTAACTTGTGAGTTTTCATTTTTGTAGGGTGCTTTTGCTCTGTGCCGTGTTGTCAAGAAGAACGAGATGAAGATGAGTGATTCGCACGGGGAGCCAAAATCTAGAAGGGTTGTTGCTGGAAGCAGCAGCTCGAGCAATGTGGTGGATTTGACATCCCCAGCTTCAGCCGTTAACGAGCCTGTTGTAACGGCCCGAATGCTTTCTCTAACTCAAGTTGCTGATCATCAGCCTGTGGAGACCAACCCTGCGAACATGTGGGTCTCTCCTGATCTTATTCTTGATTCTTCAAAGGTAATGACTTTACGGTGAATTTTTTTGTTCTAGGTCTCAGTTTGTGGTTTCTTAATCGCTTCTTCATTGGGTTTCTGCAGGACTACTACTCGCAACCGCGAGGAGATGTGTCTGGATGCTATGAATTTGCAAGCTCAATGGCACCATGGCAGCAATATGAGAGCATAGATTTTTCACCAAGTTCGTCGCTTTCGAATAATTTGACAGCAGAAAATGAACTTGCTGACCATTTCAGCCAAATTGGTTGCATGTCACCTTACTCAGGCAATGCAGGCTACATGGGTTTTTACGGAAATGAGGATCTGCAATATGAAGGCTATGACCAAATCAGTGGCCTAGAGTATCCACAACTGTTCTGACATTTCAAAGCATGATGATCTGATACTGATTATGTTTTATTACTTTATAATCTCTAGAGGGGTCCCTGAGACAACGCCTTTTAATGTTGCTTCTCGGAGAGGAAAATAATGGGCACTACTGCTTATTCTCTATCAGTTTCTCTGCTGCTTGGTGTTGAATTTGAAGCTAATTTTAGCAGTGAAATGGTGGTATCAGTTTCATGTTTTTATGTAGAATGGGCTCTGGTGATTATCACTTTTATCGATTTCACCTACAGTTGGTTTAGTTCATGAGCTTGATTTGATTTGTATATCTATGCAGTACAATCTGCAATGTTATATCCCAGAAGCATTTGAATTATACTTTTGTTTGCTTCCCAATTGGATGTGTTCAAGGCCTATTTTGTGAACAAAAATCATGATAGATAAACAGTCTTTCTTTAGGCTATCTTGTTGACTTGATAGTTTAAAAATAAAAATTAAGATAAAAAACCAATGAATTTTATCAGTTGTACTAATTGTAGCATATTTATGCTCCTAAAGTTGGTTTGGTTGAGTTTTATTTGGATATCTCTGCAATACTATATACCAGAAGTGTGTCAAGCCTATTTTGCTTGTGCAAGAGTTCAAAACCCATTTTATCAAGCATGAAATTTATACTTGTATTCCAAAACAGAACCAGGTAAAGAAAAAGTAGTAGTTTCATTTGTTTCCACAAGGAATATGAAATCTCAAGTATGGAAACAACAATAGACTTTGATGATACACAAAATATTGTACACACAAAATCCCACTAATAAATTATACAAATGTTCCGAATAGGAAAGTCAAATTCGAGTATGCACAGGCCCGGGCTGGCCCACAGCCGTGATCTGACATAGCCCACGGTTGTGGCCCAACACATGACCGTGATCTTCGTCCAGTTGGCCCGTTTTGGTCTAATTTTGTCAAATTTTAATCTGGTTCGAACCAAATTGATACATGAGACACCAAACTCAACTTATGATTCACATCATGGCCTGTTCATGATCTACCAAACAACCTACCGGTCCAAAGACCCTTTTGGATAACACATGTTCAAGTTCAATGTATATGCTTCTAAAAACTTTTCACCAATAAAAAACATGAGGCCACTCTTGTAAACGCCCCTGGGCTGAGGTAAAAAACATATTCTCATACAATTCAAGCTAAGCTTGACTCACTCTCACACATGAGATGAATTCTATTCCGGCGCACTGGTCACGTGTGTTCTTCTTGTGCAGGAAAAGTTCGAGTACAAACTGAGTGAATCACCCACCTCAATCTACAAACCCGTTTGACGACATCAACAACGCTTGTCTTTTCGGATAAGAAAGAAACATTGCATTAGGCTTCTAAGCAGTCAGCAACTGTCAAACTGAAACACCAATAATTGAACAAAAATAGTTTTTTACTTTGTAAGAAGAAAAAAACATCAAAGAAGCTGGGCAGGATTGAGAAATGAATTTTGTACATGAAATAATTTCACTTTTTTATTTATTTTATGTCATGCCTAATTAGACACTTGTTAGAAACAATAACATCAAGTGTTATGCAGTAAGGAATTTATGTTCCTACCAGCAGCACCCAATAATACAGCTACAAATAATGGTTACTAAAATAAGCATAGAAACCCTACACATTGCACAAAAGTGTTAAAAAGAGTACTGCAACTGAACAGAATGTTTATATATGTGAAGCACTACAGAAGAATCCATATTCCATATCAAATCTTTATCCTCACTAAATTAACATTTTCTTGAAAGCTCCAATGACTAGTATGAACAAGAATGTGAGGCAGCTCATAGATGAGTCCATTAAACAAAAGTGCAGTCTCTCAGATGTTCAAACAAAATGCAACATTTCTCTTAGCTGAAGTTTTCAAATTGTTCCTCCACCCCCACCTTTCAGTAAAGAATCTTGATAAAAGAGGCTACACTAATGTAACTTTAAGATTGCTTTACTAAAAGACTGATAAATATAACACAATCCAATCTCTTTTTCTGCAACCCCAACTTAATATATGTATGTTCTCCAAAAACAGATTCTCCCACCTCCTGCACTCAACTTGCACCAACTAAAAAATGATTTGGTAGCTTATAAATGTACCATTTGGTGCATTATTGATTGTAGAAAATATGGACACTGTCCTTTTCAAAAGTGGTGGAGTTTAGAACTTAAAGTTGTGCACTTTTAGTACAAGCTTGCAATTTGAGGACTGCAAAAAACTTGCACTTCCTCAAGAACTGCCTTGGACTCTTCCCCAAATATTGACTCCTTCCCATCTTTCCTCTTGGCATATGACAGCCCCAGCCTAGACTTGGCCTGACTCAAGTCCCCAACACCCGAATTGGTATCGGGCCCCGCAAACCCGCCCATAACTGGTGCAAGTGGGGGCCCGATGAGCAGCCCGTCGGCCCCAAATTGGGGCCCGCCCCGCGCATAATCGAAAAGGGCTGCACCACTACCTCCTACTTTGGGTAGAATGATGGGGTCATCACTGTCTGTCCAGTAGAAGAGGAATGCATCAAAGGTGTCAAAGTAATCATCTGTGCTTCTGTAGCCTTCAGGGTTAAAAGCACCAAACTTGAAGGACTTGTTGGTGTAGCCTATGATCACACAAGGACCCTTGAAGTCACTGCACTCATGGAACCTTGTGGCACTGAACCCATCAATACTAGCTTTGTAGCAGCATTTCAGTTCTCTACCTGTCCATATATATAAACAAAAACATTTTTTTATCAGCAAGCCTACAAACACCGAGACTCGAACTTGAAACCTCGAAGGACTAAGTGAAATCAACCACTTGCCCTACTGAGTACTTGTATATAAACAAAACATTATGGGATGATCATATGTTAAAACAAGTGAAATAGAGTGTACCTTTTAAGAATGTTTTGCCAACCAGAGAAGGTGGGAAGGGAAGATCCATATCATAGTACTTGGTCTGTGGCTTGTAATCAGTTTTTTTCTTGCCAATGTTCCAATTAAAAAAGCTTCTTGGGCTTCTTTTTACACCATATAAGGCAGAGTTTGAGATACAAGAAGCCATCTGAAGTCTACAGAAGACTACTCCACACCCAATACTCTCATTCCCTTGGAGTGCCTCACAACCACAGCCAAGAGCATCCCTTATCCTTGAATTTTTTGACATGTGTCACTCTTCTATTGGTTCATTGGGTTGGGTCCCAGCTGATATCAAATATCTCAATTATCTGCCACTTTTTGTTTTTGTGGTTGTGTACTTGAAATGAAAAATCTGAATTGTTGCAATTCACAAGTTTGATTCTTTAAAATCCAATATGGGGTTGAAAATGAAAATCCAAGGCCAACATTTCCAAACAAGTAGGACAAAGTGAGTGGAATTGAACTTCATGTGAGCTCACTTAATGCTTGTGAACTTGTGAGTTCAGGTTGTGACTTATGGGAAGTATGTGTTGTTGATGGTGATTTTATTTTATAAATTCAATGTTTGTTTAATGTTGCGATTTTGGTATGTTCCGAAATTGGTGATTTGACATGGAAGAAACCCTAGTCGTTTCTTCGATGTTAGATATGATAATTTTGCCGTAATTGAAATTGTAGCCGGATATGATAAAATGTATTAGTTTTGTATTGAAAATTTTACAAATTTGAAGCACAAACTATGAATAATCCGTATGCAATTTCCAACTTTCGGCGAAAGGATGAAGATTTTGGCCGTAATTTCTAGCTCCCGAAAATTTATGCTTTTTTCCGGCGAGAATCTACTGTTTACGCGAGGAACAGTTGAAGAACTTACTAGAATCTTCAAACATTCAAACATGAGAAAACATTAAAAGAGTACGGATAAAATTGATATTTAAAAAATCATAACGTCATGTGTGGGACACATGACGAGAGAGTAATTTTTTGTCAAAATTAAATGACAGTCCGGAAGCACTGTCGCGACAAGGATGGCAAACAAAAGTTGTGGCGACAGAGCTGGCTGACCGTAACTCCGGGGCTGGTTGGCGGACTTGGTTTGTGTTGGGTTGATCCTTTGGCTTGCCCCTTTCTGTTTGC
>JAYMTF010001398.1:0-23650 GCA_036897485.1 Pelargonium nanum | reverse complement strand
TGTATTTCGTGTCTCAGCTCTTTGCCACCCCCCCCCCCCCCTGTGCAACTGGCTTCTTGTCAATCTTGGCATCTTTATGGAAGTGATTCCTCTCTATATGCATTATATCATCGGTCATTTAAATGTCTAAACTGGGACCTTAATTAACTGCTTGCAACTGTTTGTTTATTTCTTGATGGTTTGATCTCTCCTTTACTCATTTTTGCAAATGCGTTTTGGGAGATAACAAATTGGTGTTTCCAGAAGCTTTTATATTGCCTTTATTATATCCCTTTGAAGATTATGGTTTTGTTGTATATTATTAGCTTGCCTTAGTACTTATATCATCTTTCCCTGGGCTTAGATGAGCGAGTTCCCACTGAGCTGAAGAAAGCTATTATGCAAGCTCGAATGGATAAGAAGCTTACCCAGGCTCAACTTGCTCAAGTAACAATCATCTCAACACATTTCCCACCTATTTCTTCATTTCTGTTTTGATGTTTGTGCACTTATCATTCGATTTTATTTTGTAGATCATCAATGAGAAGCCTCAAATAATTCAGGAGTATGAATCTGGGAAAGCTATACCAAATCAACAGATCATTACCAAGTTGGAGCGAGCTCTTGGAGCCAAACTACGGGGAAAGAAATGAGTGAATACTACAAGGTATAGCTGGGACAAGTATTGCACTTCTCTAGTTAAGTTTGATTGTCTTGTTATCGCTGAGAGTTGTCATGTGCAGAAACTGCTTGTGTGCTTGTAATGAATCCTCATCGAATGACTCCTATCATGCGGTCACTTTTCGGCTATCATCTATGATATATAATAAAAGTTTACCTTTAGCTTGTATACAGAAATTGAATTACTTTCACATTATTATCTCAAGATAGTTCATACACAATAATATTTAAACATGAATGCTTCTTTAAATACATAGCCAATTCATCATATACAACATGGTGTTGAAGCCTTCACTGGTTCAACTTGTTTGCGCCTTCCCTAGCCTTCCTCTTCACCAGGGTTCATTGCCTGAAAAATATGTTGCCATCAGTTCTTAATTGGCTGATGCTATACACAATATGACAGAAAAGGAAGGATTTTAATCACTCAATTGCCAGTTATGAGATGCTTACATATCACTAAAGTTAGCTAAGGTTTATATGGTTCTTATCTATGACAATGACACAACAAATTGGCCCCAAATAGACTCCAAAGTTTGTTGCTTTGTACACTAGTGGACCACTTGTTTTTATCTTTTTTATCTTTTTGGCTCTATGAAAATTTGATTTAGTCTTTCAAATGTTTTCCTATTTAAACTATTTTTGGTTTCTTTTTTAGGTGATTCCATTAGTGGTGATTGCTTCCTGAGTAGGACTTGCAGATTTTCTAGTGTCTCTCCAAATACATGTGAACTACTAGTAATTATCATCCAAATACCAAGAGAAATATGGCTAAGATATAAACAAGTACTTTTCAAGTAGGTGTGACAAATAAGTATACAAATGTATTGTAAATTGTTCAACTAGTTATAAAATTTATTAGGTGATGTAACACAACTCCTATATTGAATGGTGTTAGTTTTCATGTGTACACGTGAGACTGTCCAAACACCTACATGTGTAATGACTAAATCTAGCAATTTTCACCAACTTCCATGGATATAATTAACAAAACCCATAACTTGTACCATTGAACAATACAACTATCGTGCCCCAATTGGATTATGCTCACATGAATAATCAAATGTAGCTTATCTACTCTCTCTTTTCAAATGAAAAGCCCATGGTTAATTAAGTTACTCCCATCTTCCCGTGTAAGTATCATAGGGTTGTATATTTATGCATAATTAATTTTTAAAGAAGAAAGATAATACGTATTTTGAAATAATGAGTACATTTTAAGATTAATAAAATGTTTGCTATAAGTAAAACATTAATGTGAAACTCAATCACACCGATACATGAACGTAATAAAAAAAATATGAGATTGTGTATCTCATTAAAATTACAAATATAGCTATTAGTTATATTTTCACATGTAAATTTATTAAAGTGATTGTGACATAAATTTTATTGTGAAGTCATGGTTTCATCAGTTCGATCTATTCTAGACTCAAAAAGATTATGCATCATATATTTTTATTCTCACTAAGACAAAATAAAAGAGTAAAAATGTTAAGTTAGTCATCCTGTCTCATACAAATCAATTGGAACAAACGAATGAATCATATTTTTTTATTTTTGAAATAATACTAATAATTTTTAGTTTCTCCCTTTCACCAAGTCATCATCTTCAAAATCTATTTATCTATGTTGAATTTATGAGTCACGGAACAATAATAAATGTTCTAATAAATAAATAAATTAATTTAAATTAAAAACTAAAACAGAATTACCTGCCGCTCCAACCAAACATAACGGTCAAATTTCAGGAACAGGCAGGTCCTCCTTCTCCGGCGGAGCCAAAAACCATTCCCCATCTTCCCTGACCATCCCCTTGTTCTTCTCCACCCACCACGAACCCGGAATCAGCAGCTCGTCCTTCAAAAACTCACAAGACTTGTTCACCAGAGCCACGCTCCGTTTCACTCTCAGCTCAAACTCGCCGTCCTCTCCGCCCCCCCCCGCCACAATATGCAGCATCGCCTGCAAATTGTGCCAGTCGCCGGGGTGCCTCGAATCCTTCAGGTACGGCGATTTTCGGGTATCGATCACGAACTGCGTACCGGAGTTCACGTACCCGAGAATCCGACTCGGGTAGTGCGGTATCATATCGATCGTGTTCCGTACACTGAGCACTCCAAGGTTCGGGAACTTGTCGATTCGCTCGTTGAACGCCTTGTTCCCGACCTGCGGGCACCCGAAAACGAACGCCGATACCGGAATATCGGATATTCCGTTCTCCACCACGTCGAACGCGCTCAGAACTGACAGCGACGCGCCGAGGCTGTGGCCGACGAACGTGACGCTCAGGTTCTCGCCGTCGTACTGTTTCCGGATCTCGTCGAGCTTGCTCCGAATCTGAGTCCTCATGCTCGATTTCGTGAACTCCGATTTCGGATCGGCGGAGGTGTAGATCGTGAGCCAGCCTTTCATGACTTTAGGGTTTTTCTCGTCCTCCTCGTCGTCGCTGCTGGTTTCGTCCGATTTCGGGTCCTCCGAGCCCAAATTGAAGCGGAGCAATGGCTTCGCGGACTGGAGCTCGGCGCCGAGCACGTCGATCCACTCGTAATTTCGAGTGGTGCCGCGGAGGGCGATGTAGATTTCGCGGCGGCCGATGGATCGGCTTCGCTCGTCGGAGGTGACGGCGATGTAGCCGATCCAGTTGGACTCGCGGTCCCACGACTCGCGGGACTGCGAGTGGAGGAGGAAGGACTCGGGGACGCTGACGCGGGCGGTGGCGTAGAGGAAGGAGACGACGGTGTAGTCGTCGGCGTTCTCGAGCATGGTTTTGTGGAAGAATGAGGACTTGCCGTAGCGGCTGCTGCCGCAGTACTTGGAGTTCTGGTCGTTGTTGAAGGCGTCGTAGGTGGCTTGGCAGAAGTCGCCGCAGCGGAGGATGAGGCGGCGGAGGCTGAGGTCGAGCGGGTCGAGGAGGCCGGACCAGCTGTTGCTGCCGAGGAGCTCCGGCCATGTTGGCTCTGCTTGGGTTGTGTCCGCCATGAAGAAGCTTGAGAAACAGAGTGTGAGTGTTGATGAGGATTGTGTAGTGTGTTTTTTATGTGGATAAGAAAAATGTTGTTGGAGGGAAAAGCCAATAGTGTTAGGGCCTACCAAGTTGTCATATTTTTTGAATTCAATTTTGGGTATTGAAATTTGGTCCCAATGTTACCTAAAATTTGTTGTACATTGTCACATGTTAAATAGTAAAACATGAAAGATTAGGTATGTGATGCTACTGAAATACGTCATAAGTTATAACGACTAATCATATTGCGACATGTGGCTTTCGATCGCCACCTAAGCGTTAATTCAAGACTAGAAGTATTATGCGAGTATCCAAAATTCCTTAAAAGTTTAAAAATGTTAAAAGCTAATCTGGAATTCGTTCTTAGATCCTCAAAGCTCAAAGGCCAAATGCTCACCCGAAGCTCTCCTTCGCTTCATGGGTTCTCAAACATCATCCAAAAAGATTTAGCATGAAATGAAGTTCTTGGAGCAAAACGGAGAAGGGCATGACCCTGGGTTCGGGCTCCTCCAAGCTCTCTGCATATACCTCAATGGCAAGCTGGATTCGGGTTCCTCCAAGCACATCGCGGAGATCTCCTACCTCGAATGACCTCCTCGCGTCCCCAAAACTTCCAAGTAGTTCCTCCCTACATGAAGCCACTCAAAAACATGAAAATTATCTCTAACAAGTTCTATAAGTTTTTTAGGTCCCCCAACGAAAGTCACACCTCTCTTCGAAAAAGACATAACCGAGCACCTCGTCCATGTTGCGACAAAAATTATATATGTCGATATCATATACACAAAGCTTACTATACGGAAATAAAGCAATGTCTTTAGGTTCCAATTGAACAAGAAGTCCAAATTCATTGGATCGTCAACTCACGTTAAAAATGCATGTTTATCTCACATGCAAAACTTTTTTTTTAACAAAGATTTTTGCTTATAAAATAGCAAAGAAAACAATGAGAACTTAGGATCTCAATAGATGGGCCTGTGGCATAAGTCTTTGGACATCCGGTTTCAGTGTATTCATGTTGGGCCTATATGATTACGAGCCCAAAATGAGTGGGCCTCGTGGTGACATGGGCTCGTATTCTTTTCAGAAAGAAAATAAAAATGTAGGCTTTGAAACCCCTAAAACCCTGAAGCTACACCATCTTCTTCTTCTTCTTCTTCGCTCGCTGAAGCTCCAATTCTGAAAAAAAAAAATGGCTGCCACGAAGCTCCTCTTCAATCAAGCTCGTCGTCAATGCTTCTACAGAATCCAAACCCAGACCCAGCTCCGTCCTCCTCCATTCTTCTCCTACCTCTCCAAATCCCTCTCCTCATCCTCCGAAGAATCCCCAATACAGCCAGTTTCCTACACTCCAAAACCCCAAACCGACGAGGAACCACACCTCTCTTCCGAACCGAATACCGAATCACCACCTCCTCCTCCGCCGCTTCAGGAGGAGGGCTTCGCTGGTTCGCTGACCGAGGAGATCCAGAAGGCATGGACTCGGGAGGACCTAAGGTACGTGAGGGACGCGCCGTCGATCACGCCGGTGGCTTATCCGGTGCGCGTGGCGCCGCTTCCCGAATTCAAGGCCCCAGAGCCGGAGGTGGAAGAGGAGACTACGAGAGAGGAGGTGGAGAGAGAAGCGAGGAGGATCAATGAGAGTACTCGGGCGATGCAGATGAGACGGGAGGTTTTCAGGTTGAAGGAGGAGGAGGAGGTGAGGGCACCAATGCCTACTCTCATCAAGATAGAGAAGAGGCCGAAGCGAGAGCCGCTTGATTTGATGGACGCTATTAAGAATGCCAAGGTCAGTGTAGAAGCTTCTCTCGGAGCCCTCTTTAGCTCTCTGTGTATTTGCTATCGTTGCTGAGTAAATGTGGGCAAATTAGATAAGTTCCTAAGAGAAGTTATATATTTTTTGGTTGGTTTGTGAGAAAATGCAAGGAAAGGTGTGGAGAACTTGAAATACAAGATTGGAAATTGAATTGAATTGAGTTTTATTTATGCTTCTTCTAGCTTTGTTTGGTAACAATGTCTTAACTAGTGATAATCTAGGGATGTTGAAAGGTAAACCACAGTGGACCCTAAATCATGTTACCTGAATATGAGCTTGTTGCCTGGTATAGCTGTTTCTTATGTGTAAAAAAAGGTTGATATGTTAAACAGGAAGCGACAAATTTTAAGTGGAAAACTGCTACTACTATTCACTTTCATGTACTTTTTGGTTCGTTTATTGTGATCTTGACAAGCTTGGTATCTGCTACTTAAATGTCACATAGACGTGACGGTTCGTTGATAGAAGGGTCAATATGGATAAGTATTAGCTGGCAGGGGTTTCATCCAGTTTTGTGAGGTAGATGTCTAACTTTTAGCAGGATATAAATGGAATTCTGGATCCATCTCATGTACCGAGTGTTAGATCAAATAGTCGTATTGTGATCAAGAGTCTAAGACTAAAGCACGGCATCAAAAATTAATCAAGCACATATTTTCTAATGGACAAAAAATGCCATTTTTTATTTTATAGATTTATTCATTTTCCATCATCACTTGAGAGGTGTTATATTCTTCTTTTTTCATGATTTGCCCATTGCTTTGTTATGTTCTGTTTGCACTTGGAAATATTTATGTATTGCTTATTTCTTTGTATCATTTCTAGTTATTTTTCAGGCTAATGCCAAAGCTAAGTTTGACGAAACTATTGAAGTTCACGCAAAATTAGGAGTTGATCCGAAGCGAAGTGACCTGGTACGCACTGATTCATCTAAATACTTATAGTTCATGTTCTTTACTTTGGAATTAGAATCTGAATGGTTCCATCATAAGATGTGTATGTCTGAGTTATGGAAACATTTAATGATCTTCACAATTCACAAAGACTTTTGAAATGTTTAATTATGATTTCACTTCGAGATATATCAATTTGTACTGTAGGCTATAGTTCAATTCCACACACACACACACACACACACACATATATATATATTATGATGGTGCTGCAGCCTTTTCAGCTCAACTTTGTTATATGAATGTAATTTCTAACTACCATCTCTAGGATCCTAAAACTTCTCAGTTGATCATTTTTTTAACATGCAAGTAACCTCTATAATCTGTTACTCTTACTTACACATATAGCCGCGATAGATTTGTCTAAATTCTATAGGCTATTGGTTTGTTCATCTTTTTGTTTGTTTGTTTGTTTGTTCCTTTATGGGTTCAATTGATACTTAATGCTGGCTAAATTGAAGTGCAGATTGTTCGTGGTTCTGTACTTCTTCCACATAGTCTTGGAAAGGTAATACCTAAATTTAAGCTTGCTCAGGGATTGGAATTTCTGAAACTTATAACTTAGCTGTTTTTTTTTTCTCACTGAAATTGTCACTTTTCAGGTTGTCAGGGTGGCTTTCTTTGCCGCTGGGGAAGATGCTGAGGAAGCTAGAGCTGCCGGAGCTGAGGTTGTTGGTGGTGAAGAACTTATTGAGGAAATTTTTAAAAGTAATCAACTGATATTTTTATTTTATGCTTACTCAATTGCTGGTATTTGGATATTGTCTATAAAAAAAATCCATTTTAATACTATGTTCTGGTATCTAGATATCGTGGATATTTTGTTCTTTATGGGATTTTTCTTGTTCATAGCATTAAGTTAATAAAACACTGGTCAAAGTAAACCTTTATCAGTTCATTGTTTATATATTTTTGTTTTCAGTTGCATTAGTGTACTTTTTATAACTACACCCCATTTATAATTCTTGTTTTAAACACGAGCTTGGATATATACAGGTGGTGGCAAGGTCAATTTTGACAGGTGTTACACAACTCCTCAGTTCATGCCTCGAATTGGAAAGGTTTGTGAATTTAAGTGGTCATATAAATTGGGTTTTTAGTCAAAATCATGTATCCTTAGACGTCAACTTTTTCTGTTCTGCAGTTAGGAAGGATTCTTGGACCTCGTGGTTTGATGCCAACTGCCAAAGTGAGTTCAACATCTTGCTGTACATAATTTAATGCACAAATATGTAGATGACTCATAACACCCTCATTGTTTGCATTATAGCAAGGTTTGGTTTCAAGTAATATTACTGGGGCTGTGATAGATGCGAAAAAAGGTCATATATCTTACAGAATGGACAAATCATCCAATGTTCACGTGGGACTTGGGAAGGTATTATTTATAACCACGATCCTCATATTGTAAAGTGAATATCTGTGGTGAAACATGATTATGCTGGGCTTACATGTTTATACCAATCATCTGCAGGCAAGTTTTGAAGAGGAGATTTTATGTGATAACATCTGTGCATTTGTCAACTCTCTTTTGCTTGCAAAGCCCCTGGGTTTAAAGAAGAGTAAGTAGCATCAATTGCATATTTGCCAATTTGATAATTCTGCGCTATGATGCACTCTCATCTTCTCAACGTGTCTGTATTTGATACGAATGTGACACTTGATTTTATGTGTCCTCCAATTTTTAATATTGTTTTTAAGCGGACACATATCCGACACTTTTTTTCTTCTAAAGATGAATGTGTTTGACACTCTAAAACTATTGATGAGCATGACTTGATATAATTTTGATGCACTAATATAGAAAATGTAAATTACTCCATCCGTCCCAATATACGTGTCCTCCTTTCCATTTTGAGAAAAATAAAGAAGTTAGTGTTGTATATTTCATTTTCTATCTCCATGCACGTGTTGTAACAAAACATAAGGGATACTAACTAGTTTATTATAGGGTGTTGGTAATTTATGCATAACTAACTTCCTAAAGAGGAAACAAAATGGACAAAAATACAAGTGAAACTAGACACTTATTTTTGGACAGGGAGGGAGTATCTTTTATTATTATTGAACGTATTCTTAGTGTATCGTGTTTATAATTTTATGAAAAAAAATTGTGTTGCCATATCCTTGCGTGTCTTGCCCCGTATCTAGTATCGTGTCTATGCAACAAAGATTCTAGGTTCAGTTGATTTTTTTTGAAGTTCAATGCATATTTGAACATAGGATTAAAGGCCAGGATGAGGGATGAATATAGATGGTTCCTAAAATTATTAGGAATAACAACTTTTTGTTGTGTGCTTTCAATGTTTTGAGGTTTTAGTTGATGCCTTGTTCTTGGCTTGTTTCTAGTCTTCTCTCATTCTTTGGCTTGTGCAATTGGATCATGAGCGTGCTTTTACTCAATCAATATATCAGCCTTCTATTTTGACTTTTGAAGATGCAACATAACCTAGTTGTTAAGGGTGATGGTCTGGAGTCGTTGGTATCTTTCTTCATATTAGCTGACAAAACTTAAGCATTATGTTCATCCCCCATTCCTAATCCAAAACCGAACTCCATTCATGAGAAAGAGTTTAAGATCATATAAAATACCTGTTTATCTGCTTTCTCTGTTTCCACCAGATTGTTTCTCAGTGTCTTGACACATTTCCCTAGTTCCTAGCACTGAAATAGCTAGAGGTTTAGTTTAGGCGGATTGGTATAATATTATATGTCCCTTCCAACTTGCTAATACTCAGAGAGCATACATACTAAAAAGTGTCATCTGGAGTCCAATCTTACTAGGCTGCCTAAGTTAGTCATTCTCAGAGAGTTAGTTGTCTCGCCGTATCCTCTGGTTAATAGTTCAAATTAATAATAAATAATGAAAAACTCTTTTCTGTTTCCCAATAATTGCTCAACTAAACAATTGCTTAACCTTCAATTGCTGCCGTTTTGCATTTCAAATTGGTCTGTTTTAAACCTGTGGAAGTTTTGGCATTAATGGTTACTTGATTCAGATGGTACCTTTACAATGAAAATGAACACACACACATATATATTTTAAATTGCCCTTACATTTACTTCGTAGAATCTGCTGCCAATTGCCCCGAAATTTTATTTTATCTGACAATTTCTCCCCTCCTTTTTGTAGCATCTAAATATGCTGGATACTTGAACGCGTTCCACATATGCAGCACGGTGAGTTCTTAAGCCTTTACTTCTGGTTACATTGGATGAGATCACTTATTGGTTAATGCAGATAGATAGGTTGCTAGTGTGATGCATGGCATTGAATAATTATGAAACTAATGACAACGGCCTTTATAATTCACCACCGAACTACGATCCTTAGGCAACAATCCAAGATATGCATAAAAACATGTTCCGATATAAACTGTTAAATCAGTACTTTTAGGAATCTGCTGACACATAAATAGGTAATGCTAGGCATAATATGCAAACGATCTTCAGGATCAAAGTTAGAGACTTGTGTCCAGAAGACCACCTATTGCAGAGCTATGATACGAATATGGGACTATGATTCTTTCAAACAATACACTTAAACTCATACTATGCCAATTAAGACAACAGCAACCAAACCTACTAACCACGTCTCGCATAATCCTTTAGCAAAAGTTTTTGTGATCATCCACTCATTCATATCTAATGTAATATTGGTTGTGCAAGATATAATGGCTAATATGACCGATTCATTTTCACCTAGGTTCTTTCTTTGCTCTATTTGCCCATTAATGTTCTGTTCAGAGTTAACACTGTTCTTTCATTTCATTTTAGTATTGTAATCTCCATATTTTCGCATTCATGCTGTCGTCAAAGTGAAGTTGTAATACTGACTTTTCTTGTATTTATCCACTGATTCTGATTGGTTACATGGCATGCAGATGGGACCAGGATACCCCATTTCCATACAATCATTATCTAAAGCCGTAGATAACTTCACCACAGCGAACGTCAATTGATTTGAGATGGGATGACAATTGCCAGCTTGGATTAGCTTCGAAGTTTAAACATAGAATCCTTCATTTCTTGCTCCCTCTTCTCGATTCAGGAAGTGAGGTCTCTGCTACTTTTTGCATAAAAGTGAAGGATTGAAGGGTAAACATTTCCAAATGTTGGCTTTGTTTGGGATTTGAAATTCAACTATAGATATGATGTGTTTGGATGCTTAACTAGTTTTAGTCATGTTTTATATGCGTTAGGGGCTCTGGATGGACCTAATTGATTTTACGAATGAAATGTGTTCAAGTCATTAACAAATATTTCAGTTATGTGGATGGTGTTTTATATATGTTGGTGATAACACTATGATGATTGAGATAATTTCAATAAATACACAATTGTGTTCTGCATTTGTTGGGATTGTTGGACTAAATTGATATTGCAAACTTTAACTGTATTCTAAAATCACTGTTCATAAGCTACTCAAAATTGTTGAGGTGAAACATTTTTTTTACCAAGGTTGCTCACTCACTGACTCACCGTGGGTTCAAGACAAAGGAAAACACAAAATAGAAGACACCCCATTTGAAGAGCGAAAAGTAATAAAGTACACTTCCACCGCATACGTTGAAAGAAAGTCGGAGCTTAATTCTCTGCAACGAAGAACGAGAACCATGCCTAAACCCAAAATAATGAAATTGGAGTCTCGTCCACCGTAACAACATTTGGGAGTCTAGTCCTACAAAAGATGAGTCAGAGCTTAGTCTCTCTTTAATAGAAATCCGAGAAAAGCCTAGTCCTTTCGTGTTGTGCATTCGGAGTTCATGACAGACAATCACTTATACTGTATGATTGTAAAGATGAATACTTTTTCAAAATTTATATCTCTTGGACAAAAAAGTCATTAAGAACCAGATATTGAAGAGATGAAGATTGAATAAAGAGTAAGAAAGACATTGAAAATCATGTCATAAAATCAAAGATAGACGAATAATATATAAATTATTGTGGTTGTAATGAAAATACTCCAAAACAGAGGTCCTGAGATGCAAAATCCCCACCAAGAAAATCTAGTGCTAAAATATAACTGTTCTCCGCGCCAGAACACACACTTTACACAGTCACTGAGCTTCGAAGTTGTAAAGCTTCAACCTTTAAGATCTCTCTCTCTCTTTCCCACCATTTCTAGGGTTAGAGTTCATAAGCATCTGGCCCTGTTCTTATGCTTAGAGCAACCTGAAATGGAAGCAGAGGATGAAAATTACAGGAGAAGAGAGCGCATTGTGCTTTGTGGTCATTGTGGTGCTCGCTTCCTTCGCTTTGTCTTCTTTGTTCGTCGCCTTCAGCTATTACTGCTACATACGGAACAAAGTTTCCAAGCGCATCAAGCACCTCAAGAGTGAGCCAAGTTTTTCACTTTCTGTTTGGTTCCCGGGAAAATGCGGGAAAGTTCATTTATTTATTTGTCCTTTTTGGGTTTCTGAAATGGGTGGATTTTAATAATTGTTATGAAATCAGTATTAGAGCAAACCCATATAGTTATTTTAACCCTTTTGTTTCGTTTATTGGACCCAGATGTTGCAAATCCTTGATGTTGCCATTTAATAGTTACTCATTGTTCAGCTTCCTGTAAAAGAAAATTGTTTTGGAAAATAATTGGAATTTTGGAAAGATACATGCTTGATGAATTATTGATTCTTTCTCTATGAAGGGATTGATCATGAGGAGAAATGCGGCTTTAGTGATTTGCAAGTTGTTACTGGGAAAGGGATTCAGGTGTTTAGCTACAAGCAGCTGCATTCTGCCACTGGTAGTTTCAGCAAGTCAAATGTGGTTGGGCACGATGGGTTCGGGTTGGTGTACCGAGGAGTGCTTGCTGATGGGAGGAAGGTTGCAATCAAGGTTATGGATCAGGCCGGGGAGAAGAGGAGTTTATAATGGAGGTTCGATCTTAGTTTACACTTTCCGTTTTGGTTCTCTTGAAAAGGAAAGCTAAACTTGATTTTATATTTATTTGGTTTTGTCATTAGTGTTAGATCAAAGAGTTAGCTATGCAAATTGGGGGTTTGGTTTAATCATTAAGTTGTTAGCTTGCTACTTTCTGTGTCAATATTTGCTGGCTTTGATTGATAACTGTTCTGATGATAATCATAAATTGGTCGTCTATGAATTCATGGCAAATGGTGGTCTTCAGGAACATTTGTATCCCATCAGTGGTGAGCAGTGGCTCTTTCAATGCTTTTATTATTTTCTATTTATTTGTTGTCATTTACCTACATGAAGGCCTTAAAAAAATACGAGGTAGAGAGGAAGTTCTTTGTAATTAATGTTCATGCTAGTTTAGGTTGCAATGTGAGGTCTGGACACGATGGTTGTGTGCTTCTTATGTCGCTTTCATTGTCTGTCATTTTCTTTAGTTTCCCTCCAAATGGTTGAAATCATTAACAAGTTTGGCACTTTCTAAAGTTTTATTCTACTAGGGTATATATACATTTTCACGGTTAAGAAACTTTAAGACAGTGAATCTAACTAGAATATCTCCCAATGCCCACAATCATTTCGACATCAAGAACAAAATCGAATATTCTAATACCCTTAAGACAAATTTGCTAAGTTGGTAATCAAATAAAAAAAAATGAATGCTTGTGTATCACGTGCTTCAACTCGCTTCTCGAATTATGTTTTCAGAGGCTCTTCCTTAAGTGATATCTATGTTCTAGCATTGAATCTGAAACACAGTTTCTTTTGTAGTGTGGTAGGACCTTTCTAGAGTCCAGGAATTACTATCATTCTGTATGACTTTCTAGGTAACATGGTTGGAGTATACTGATCGAGCTCAAATTTGCATGATCTATTTATGTTTCCTTTAAATTAGACTGGGAAACCCGGCTGAGAATAGCTCTTGAAGCTGCCAAAGGTTTGGAATATCTCCATGAACATATCAGCCCCCAGTGATTCACCAAGATTTTAAAAGCAGTAACATTCTCTTGGACAGGCACTTTCATGCCACAAAGTTTCTGATTTTGGATTAGCCAAGCTTGGATCTGACAGAGCTGGTGGACATGTATGTATCTACTCACATGTTGGGTACTCAAGGATATGTTGCACCTGAGTAAGCACCCACGAACTTTTAGCTTCAATCATTTAAAAAAGAGACGAATTCCTTGCACACTTAGCTCTTGGATGGATTTCTGGATTTGTAGAACCTCCATCAATAATTTTTTGTATTTTGTCATGTTTGGCCATACAGGTATGCGTTTACTGGACATTTGACTACAAAATCAGATGTATATAGTTATGGCGTTGTCCTTTTGGAGTTTCTCACTGGCAGAGTTCCCGTTGATATGAAGCGGGCTCCTGGGGAAGGTGTCCTTGTATCTTCGGTGGGTCCTCTACTCTCTTAAATTGGTTCAAACCTGATGTACTGATTCTTTTGAAAACTTCTTGCTTTCCCAACATATACATTATTGGTCCCTAACATCTCACTTGTCGCCTTATGCACCTTGTCTTGTGAAAAAAGGCTTTGCCCCACTTGACAGACAGAGAGAAGGTTGTAGAGATCATGGATCCAGCTTTGGAGGGTCAGTACTCAATGAAGGAGGTCATTCAAGTGGCAGCAATTGCCACAATGTGTGTGCAACCCGAGGCAGATTACAGGCCGTTGATGGCAGATGTTGTGCAGTCTCTGGTTCCTTTGGCGAAAAATCACCGGTCAAGTTCAAAGGCGGGCAGCTGCTCGAACTTTCATGCCCCCAAGTCTCCCAAGACTCCCAAGTCAACGACGACGCCTGAAACTAGAAGTTAGATAATTGTAGTCTTAGGCCTTTGGTAATTGTTTGGAGGATAAGCTTACCTGAACTGCATGTACTCATAACTTTAGTTTGGTTAAATTGGCAACAAGCCAAGCTTGTCAAAAGTTACCAACCTTATGAACTGAACTGTGATTTGAATATTTCACTGGGTGGTTGTAGACTCTTTCAACAACAATCAAATAAGGCCAGGATTTGGATATAGCTTGTCTGTTCAAGATCTGTCCACATGAATACATGATGGTGTTAGGAAATGTTGTTTCTCTGTTTGTTTCATATCTTGCTATCTCATTCATGGTGGATAAGGTTTATACATAATTTCAACCTTTTATAGCTCCATGAACATGGTCATGGAAGCAGTAGATAAGAGGATCTATGACACTCTATGTATGAAGAGCTGTCAATTGCCATAGCTTCTCTGGTTTTGATGAGGTTCAAGTAAAGGAACATCCTGAACTTGTGCAGGAAGCCATGCAGGTTGCTTCACTATGATACAAGAATGGCAAGCTGCCTTCATTTTGATGATTCAAAGATTTTTAGAGACATCAACTTGTGTGGCACCGTCATGTTGAAAGTTGACTGTGTGTTTGCATGACCTAACACGAACATGACACGTTAAGTAATCGTGTTGAACGGTTGAATACGAGCACGACACATTAATACACTAATTAAATGAGTCGTGTTGACACGAACACGAGCCAACACATTATGCACGTTTAAGCGTGTATGTCACAACACAACTAATTAACTGTTTTGGGTCTTGAACACGACTCTATCACTAAACGTGTTGGGTTCTCCAACGTGAACACGACACAAATTGCCAACTCTAAAAATTCGAACCCTTTCATTCATCTTGCAAGTAGCCTTTACTTGTATACAACTGTCAAAATCAGATTGAATAGAACTATTGGACCATAGCGTTTGAGTCGGTGATCTAAGTCAATAAATCAGTTTCAACCCTCGATCAGAAATTTAAAAATATTGCTTATGATTTTACGTTTCCTAGAAATGAAGTCTTTTTTAAATAAGATGGCAGACGTTCAAGTCACTTTTGTGCCATGTTTTCATCATTTTTTTTCTCCTCGTAACTCTCTCGATTAGACATTTTTCATTTACACGTAACGTAACAACATTGTTGACCTAACTTTTCTTTTTCTTTTAAAGGAAATCGATCGCTAAAACACGTTTTTCATTGATATTAATGTACAACTTAATTACCCGACATAATCAAATCTAATTTAAACTAGATGTTAGATTTTCATGCCACTTTGGCGTAACGATTTTATCTGTCTTTATTCAAGCAACTCTCTACTATACAAAAAATTGATAAAATCGTCAATTAATACGTTCTTTAAACGTAATTATCATTTTGTACAACGAACTCACCATACTTACTTACCTTTCATTTCATTTTAATTTTCCCAAAAAAGAGTAAATTGATCACAAGAAACATGTTTTTCTTTGTGATAAATGCAAAACATAACCTATACTATTTTTCCAAAAAAAGTGAATTTGATCACAAAAAACATGTTTTATCTTGGAGCCTATCTTAAATCACTCAACTAATCCTACAAAAATGCCAATAACACCACCTAATCATGTGTAACTGCTTGTGTAGAAACATCAAAGGTTTTGGTCAGATAAAGGAAAAGAAAAAAACTGAAACAAAGCCAAAAAATGGACAGTGAGGAACACATTTTCAATTGCTAGCAGTTTCATGACTCTCTCTTTTCCTCATTTGTTTAATTTAATTGTAGCAATAAAAAACTGTTTATCCTAATTTAGACCATTTTTATGGTCTCATTGACTCACAAAACTCATCATAACTGTGGACCCTCACCACTGGTCAAGATCCCATTATTGGGACCCATGTGATCACTGAACCAAAAAGAGGGTCCACAGAAGCTTACCATGCACCTTCACAGCACCAGATTGAGCCTCCACCCACCACTTCAGACAAAGGACAGAGAAAATTTAGATTAGTAGAAAAAAGAAGAAGAAGAAGAAGAAGAGAGTGATAGAGGAAAAGAAAAAAAATATTAATAATCTTAGAGAGAGAGAGGTAGAGAGAGAGAGAGAGAGAGAAGGAGCTGTACTCCACATGGCTTCTATGCCCTTGGGGCCTCAACATGAAGGAGCACCAGCACAGCAACAACAGCAACCACAGCCACAACAAGGAGACAATGACCCACTGAAGCTCATCTCTCGCCGCCCACAGATGGATTCAGATAAGGTACTTTCAGCTCCTACCCACCATTTCAATTTTCGATCTTGTTGAGCTCTATGGGTCTGTTTATGTCTGTTGGCAAGTGGGTACTTCTAGATCTTCTTTGATCCAGCTCGGAATCTTGGGTTTCTGGTGTGATCTCCGTCTTTCTAGTGTTCTGTTTCTTGTTTTGAGATCTGGGTCAGCTCGCCGAAGGGATTTTCTGGTTGTTTCTCGGGATTTTTTTAACTTAAAAGTTCGTTTTTTTTGGGTGCTTTGTAGACTCTCACTCTCTCTTTTTCTTGTTTGCTGTGGAAAGTTTTGAGTGTCTTTTTTTTTGTAAATAAAATTTGTTTTTTTTGGGGGGCTGTTAGAGATGTCGATCTTGCATGTATTGTTTGATTTACTGACTGTCTGCTTCCTGGGAAAATTTAGGAAAAAAGAGCATAAAAAGGTACTTGGAATTGTGTTTTTGGTTCAGGTAAAAGAGAGTTGAAATTGGCGTTTGTGGTTAGGTGTTTTTATTATCTCTGCAAGTCCAAAATGTTTATCTCCAAAGAGCATTAGGGTTTATTGGATTTTTACTCCATTTTTGTCTGCTTTGCTGCTTTATATGAGTTTTAACTTGTCTTCTATGATTGGATTTCCTTTTTTCCATTTAAAACGAACAGATTGCATTCTAGTTTGTATGATAAGTTTTGAGCTACTTCTTTTGTCAAGGTTCATTGGTCGGATCTTTGATTTTTTACTAGGAGTTTTAGGTTTGATGTATGTTATTCTTATTTAACTTCAGGAATTTATTATAGCGATTTCTATTTGACTCTTTCCCCATTGAGAATGCTATAGTGTTTGTGAACTTTTTTTTTGGCCCTTTGCTTTTTGTTTAGGTGAATTGTTCTTCAATCCACTATAGTTTGCTTCAAGCAGTTAATGTGTGCTGATTCTCTCCTGGTAGTACCTTGTTTCAAATACAAGCCTTTTGTAGCATGTGATGCTTCCTTCAGAACTATGGCCATCTAGTTTTGCTTTTCCACATTCATATATCTATGGAGATCTTTGTGCTTTGGCAGTTTGGTTGTCTGCAGTTTTACCGTCTCAGAAGTCCTTTTGCTTCTCTGGGATACCCATCCGGTAGTTATGTTTGTTTAGCTGATTCTTTCACTAGTTTTGAGTTGATCAGCGATGCTCATTCAATGTGAAGTGATTTCTTTTGCCATGAATGTGCTCATTGTTGAATAAATTTTGCTTTGCGTCGTGACACATACAGGTAATTATGTGTTAATGGGAAGGAGTTGCTAGAGATGGCTTCTCCATAGATTCTGATGCATGAGCATATTTACGTGCATGCTTATCTACGTACCCGTGTTTGTTATGCACGCTTAGTTTGTTTGTGGATGCGGTTGACAGTTATTAAATGAATGCTCGGGTTATATATGGTTAGAACAATAGAAAGCAATTAAGTGAAGATTTATTAGTATCGTACTTGATATTATAACTAACTGATGTTATGCACGTGCTCTTTAGAAGAATTGAATCGTCATCTGTGGTACAAATCTTTTCATGTGTTTTGACAGGTGTTGGGTGCATGCATGTTTACACGTGTCAAACATACTGATTAATGATTGGATTGTGCTCCATCTGTCATTACTAGCTTATGAAGTTGAACCGTCTTAATTCCTTGCTAATTCATATTGCAGGAAATGTCCGCTGCTGTCATTGAGGGGAATGATGCAGTCACTGGTCACATTATTTCCACTACGATCGGTGGCAAAAATGGTGAACCCAAAAGGGTAAGAGTTTGATCTTTCTTGTCCTTGTTTATGCAACTATTCTTTAATCTAGAGTATATCCAATTCTATTCTATAACCTCTCTGTAGCAGGAAATCTGATACACGCTGTTTAATCATTGTTTTTGGTCAAAAGTTAACCAAAAAAAAAAGAAAATTACTATAATCTACAAGTTCATTGTACATTGACTGAAGTTTTTCTGTGCCAATTCAGTACACACTTGATATTTAAAGGGTTTCCTTTTCTATTGTTCTCATTTTGAGCACCGTTTTTTTTTTTTACTTTTTGTATGCAGACTATCAGTTACATGGCAGAGCGTGTTGTAGGCACTGGATCATTTGGAATTGTCTTTCAGGTACATAATTTTATACTTGGCACATACTCTAACGGTTGTATGGCATGAATCTCTAATGTCACTCATTCTCAGGCAAAATGTTTGGAAACTGGGGAGACAGTGGCTATAAAGAAAGTCTTGCAAGACAGGCGATATAAAAATCGCGAGTTGCAACTAATGCGCTTAATGGATCATCCAAATGTCATTTGTTTGAAGCACTGTTTCTTCTCTACAACAAGTAAAGATGAGCTTTTTCTGAACTTGGTCATGGAATATGTTCCTGAGACCATGTACCGTGTACTCAAGCATTACAGTAGTGTAAACCAGAGGATGCCGCTCATATATGTGAAGCTATACACATATCAAGTAGGATCTTCTTTTCATTTCCTTGTGAATATATTTATTCCCTTTATTTAATGTTGTTTTATTTCCAAAACATGACAACAAATAAAAATGCTTTCAGATATTTAGGGGTTTGGCATATATCCATACTGTTCCTGGTGTCTGTCATAGAGATGTCAAACCACAAAATCTGCTGGTATGATATCCTGTCTTCTTTTCACTAATTAATTGAATTTATTTATTTTGAATCCCTTCAATGTCCCTATGGACTGAAACCCATTTAATGAAAATTCTGTAGGTTGATCCTCTTACTCACCAAGTCAAGCTTTGTGACTTTGGAAGTGCAAAAGTTCTAGTGAGTGTTGCTTATTGCCATTTTCATTTTAGCTTCTTATTGATACAAATATGTCAATAATGTGGACACTAATGGAATGGCATATCTTTCTAAACCAGAGTGTCATAATGATAATAAATATGCTGATAAGTTTATTACATTTCCTTTATTGTCAATCTCTTTTGTCTCCAGGTGAGAGGGGAAGCAAATATATCATACATATGCTCCCGTTACTACCGTGCTCCAGAACTTATTTTCGGAGCAACAGAGTATACAACATCAATTGATATCTGGTCAGCTGGCTGTGTTCTTGCTGAGCTTCTTTTGGGCCAGGTTAGTAATTTGATTTGCAATTTAATTTATTTCTTCTATTTTATTTTGTGTTTAACATCACAAAAATGTATTGCATTACTAATGTATGCAAATGATTCTACAGCCATTGTTTCCAGGAGAAAATGCAGTCGACCAACTTGTTGAGATTATTAAGGTGAGGCCTCCTTACTTTTGTCAGTCCTACAGTGGATCGTGCAATTTTTGAATCATTTAGTCATGTTTTGGATGGCTTGTTGCAGGTTCTTGGTACACCAACTCGAGAAGAAATTAGGTGCATGAATCCAAACTATACGGACTTTAGGTTTCCGCAGATCAAAGCTCATCCTTGGCACAAGGTGTGTTCACTATTTATTTCTAAATTTGGCTCCTTTTGTTTCCCTTTCTAGAATAATACTACATACATCTTCTCTATGTTCTCAAATTGATGATCTCCTTGGCATCTCATATTGCGTTCCTCTATTTTTATCGTTGCCACCTTAAGCTCAATGTGGGTTACTTGCACTCTAAACACTAAAGCATTTTCATCTGATTTATTATGGGTTTCCTCTTCTCTTCTTTTCTTATGTCCTTGTGGATTTCATTGTGTTCTTGTTATATGTTTGTCAAGGTTTACTTAATTTTTCTAAATGTTAGTGTAATTAGCTGGTTACTCATATTGTTTGTCTAAAAATTGATCTTTTACAGTTCATGTGGCGGTCTGTTTCACTGTTATAGTTTGATTTATTATTCTTCTCTGGTTCAGGTTTTCCATAAAAGAATGCCTCCAGAAGCAATTGACCTTGCATCTCGACTTCTTCAATATTCACCAAGTCTTCGCTGCACTGCTGTGAGTTTTACTTCTCTTTCTTGATGGTGGTGAAATATTATGGTCACGATATATGTTATTACTTGTTATGTTTAATGATTTGCTTGATAGCTTCTTTATCTGGCTCTAACCTTTTTCTTCTTTTTTCTCGTTTCTGCAGCTAGAAGCTTGTACTCATCCTTTCTTTGATGAGCTTCGTGAGCCCAATGCCCGTCTTCCAAATGGCCGCCCTCTGCCCCCTCTTTTTAACTTCAAACAAGAAGTAAGTTGCCATCTTTTTTTTATTATTTTATTCATGCTACACTACATTTTTGAACTTAGTCTATAAATTGGTCAATTTTGTGAGCACGATACAAGGCCCCGCCTTCACCAAAAAACCCAGTTGTGCAAATTATTTGAAAGATTTGGAGCCTCTACTCATGGTTGAGACATTTATCATTTTCTCATTTTTATAGAACCCATAATTTGGGACCAGTGATGTTCTTTTTGAGTGAGTGGTGCCTAGGTGAAAATCCATTATGCATGTCCTTGAAAAAGGCCTAGGCCAAAGGATCTCGGTCTGCGTCTAGTAGATCTCTTTGTAGTCAATAAGAGTAAATATGGGGACGCCACAAAATATCCTTTCAACATAGCATTCAAGTCCCTTGACAAACAAGGTCATTTGTATAAAATCATAGATAACTGAAACTTTGTTTCCTATGACATGTTTAATGGAACCTGAAGTCAATCGTAACCGGTCTATATAACAGTACCATTTTTATTCTTTTTCCAAATGCTGATAAACGTCTTTCTTTTGTGGATCAATACAGTTGAATGGCGCCTCACCCGAACTCATCAACAGGCTGATACCAGAACATGTGCGGCGGCAAAGTGGTCTCAACTTTGCACATCAAGCCGGTACATGAATGAGGGAACCCTCGAGTCTTCTGGTAGAGGATAGATGTGAAGCAAAGGCGGGCCTCATTGTCAAAGCATTTGGCCTAATCAGGTCTTTTTTTTCTCTCACTGCAAAGATGTACACATTATGCATGCTGGCTGTTCAGGTGAACCTGGAAACTGGTGAACCTATTTACCGAGTCTAAAACATACCGATTCCCTGCATTTGTATATTATTTTGGTAGTAAAGATTCCAGAAAATCTAGGAGTATAAAGGGTTGAGAAAGTCATGTCTAGCTAGGTGTAGGAGTTGCAAAAGTCGTGTAATAAGTTCAAACTTGGTGTTGTTTTTCTGAGTGTAGGCCTCCGGTTTTTGACAGATTTTCACAACTGCAGGCTACTTTCATCTTCAAGTTATTTAAATTGCTATTGCCTTTTTGATTCCTAAATTATGTTCTTCAGCCTTTTTATCTTCGAGTTATTTAAATTGTTAGGTGGCACGTTCGAGTCTGCAAAAGCAGGGAAAATGCTGCATGTCGTGTGGAAGGATACAAAGACTCGAGAGAGTCTAATAACACTAACACTGACATAATTACAAATGAGTCCAAACACACTACTTTTACTGTCGTGTGACAACTCTAATTCACATTTTATTATTGTAAGAGAAATACATTAAACAATAGACCATAAGAGCTGTACTGTTTTGCAGCTAGGTACCCAACAACTAGAAATCAGAACAAGCTAGGGACTATCCAAATTGGACAACAATAAGAAGAGTGTAAATATGCATCTTTAATTGGAGGGTAATATGGTTGAATGTTGGAATCCTCCATATTATAGACTCCGGCGTCATTTCCGGCACCGTTGGGAAGACCTAATGTATCCCCTCCCACGTCATATTATTACCGTTTGTGTAGTAGATACAGTTTTTCTGGCACCCAGAGTGCGAAGAAGCTTTAACGGACATAGATTTGTTAGAACACCAGCATTGCTGGTCCAAAATGTATGGGGATCACAAAAAGGACTCTAGATTTTGCTAGGTCCTTGAATGCATGAAATCACAAAATGGGTCTAGTCCTTGTAAGAGGTCCAGTCCCTCTTTCCTTTTTTCTTTTTTTTTTTGGCAAACCAACTTATAATTAAGTGACAAGTGGCAATTCAAATTCCAAACCAATTAATTACAATAATAAGGGCTTGGACTTGGGACTCAACTCAAGTCCCTTCAATGCAATTTTTTTTTTCATGAGGTCCAATGCTGACATGGCAAACAAAAAAAATATAATTATTACAAATTGGGACTCAAATTGAGTCCCAAGAATGCTGATGCTCTTAGGTCCGAGAAACAAAGCACAATCTCCTAAATCATCTATTTCCCTCCACTCTTTTTTATCAAAATCAAGCTCATACACCACGAAATCTAGCGTCTTGCAACAAATATCCTTACTTTGTTGAGCAACGCGATACACCATCATAAGGCTCCCGAAACAATTGACCAAGTACATTCTCTCGTAAGCGTAACGCTGTACTCCAACTAGAGGGAGAGGGCACGAAGCAAAAAGAGCTGCTTTTGGACCCTCGGGATGGTTGAGGTCACACATTAAGAGATCTCCGGACCAACGCAGAGCAAATACACGACCCTTGAAGCACTCGACATCTTCGATTGAAAGTAAGGATTTGGCATTACCCTTAGTAATACGAATCCACTCTTCATCATCTCCCGGTCTGGCGTAACACAAACAATTGAGCGAACCTAAGATGGCGAAAACCGTGGTGGATTCGTCACATACAATGATTTTGCGGATATAATAGTTGCGATACCATTCGGGCTCCTTATCACCATCATAAGTTGGTGGGGGCACATGTACACCATCCAAATCAGTGAAAGTGGTGAGCGAGAGGAGGCTAATTTGAGCTCGAGTGAGAGGGTTAATGAGATTGATTTTAAGATCGAGACTATAGGAACAGAGCTATCCCGAGGAAGAGCCCCAGCATCTCCGACCACCTTGTACCTCCGGTAGCTTCAACTTGAAGCAATTCTTTTTGGATATGTTATAGAACATCCTGTACTCTGATGCATCGTCGTCATCGTCATCACCATTCTCATCTATCCTCGCCCATGGAAGCTCCTCCGAATTCCAATTCTCGGATATGTCATAGAACATCCTGTACTCTGATCCATCGTCATCACCATTCTCATCAGCTAGCATCAACCATGGGAGCTGCTCCGAATTCCAATTCTCTTTCACTGCAGCCGATTTCCATGAGTGACAAACACAAGAAAATAGAATAAAATCATCAATTGTTAAACGCCTAGCAATCAGACCAAGTAGTTACTTGCTTATGGACTGTATATAAAATAAAAGATATGAAATACTTCCTCCGTCCGTGTCTTGTTTCAATTTTTTGCAAAAATTAAGGATTACTAAATAATTTAATGTGATTCCA
>JAYMTF010001397.1:0-23660 GCA_036897485.1 Pelargonium nanum | reverse complement strand
ATTAGTTCAATATTGTTAAAGTATGAAGTTGGAGTCTCTCTGAATATAGTTTTAAAGAAGTCTATCAAATCTTACTTATATTAGAATACACTTGGGCTACAAATTTGTCGTAATGGACAGAGTCCCAGAGCTATAACTACTTCCTCCCTATTGTACTCACACAAGTATGCACAAAAGAGACATTGTCTCTTAGCTATACCCCATCCCACATTCATGTTGGCCTTAACCTCTCCTGGCCAATAACCCGGGAGGGTTTGATTTTCACTCTTAGTCCTAGGCACACATGATTTATACATCTACCATTCAATTATATCACTAGTGACATCATTTCCATGGTAGTTATACAAAAAAATGAGTGGCTGAGATGGATTTTACATGCATTTCTCAACATAGAAGTAAGTTCTTCCAAACACTTTAATGCGCAAAAAATCTAAAACAAGATGGCAATATATGGAAAATATACCACAGTTACCCACTTACCCACTCTCTTGGATTTGCTAGTGGAGCTAACAAACCAAAAGCCTGAATTAGACCCACCCTGAGTGAGGCCAAACTCACATGTGGAACCAAAAAAGATGAAATCACATTATGGGTCCCTACCCACAACTTTCTTTCACTTTGTTTTGAGATTGGCTTAATATCTTCTCCTATATTTTAGAAACAAAAAAATAAGATGAAGTCACATTATGCCAACTTGATTTACACCCCAGCCTCAATGCCCGAGTGGTATAGTGCTCAGCTTTCACAACTGAGACCTCGTGTTTGAGCCGTCTTGAGGGCTGTGGTGTATGTAGTAGTGTGTGAGTTGAACTCGTTGTTTTTCTCTAAAAAAATCATTGCCAACCAAATCTCTTATGTTCTGATTATGATAAGCATCATTTAATTCTGAAAAGATGAAAGGAAAGAAGCAAAGACCAAACACTAGTGGTTAGTGTTTATAGTTCTATATCTCCATAATTATTAATTAGTACACCAGACGTCATCAATTTGGCAGTACACTGGTCATGCTACGTCAATGAAATGCCACGTAGACTCATTTTATTATTAGTTATTTTAAAATTATATTATGTTTTATATATAACTACTGAGTGATGCAATTCAAACCCCACAACCTCCCTTCCCTCCATATATACACGGAATTACTTAGTTGACTTACTCTCTCGTATTTTTATTTTCTGATTTCCGTATTATTTATATCCCTCCACTTGGTCTCTTAGCTTCATTTTTCTTGAGATCTCACATTATCCTCCTCATCACTCTTAATTTGCTCTGCAACTCTTGCTATTATTCCTCTCTTGTTCGCCTTTTGGTAAAAATTTGGTTCAAAGAAAACAAGAAAGAATCATGAGCAACATAAGCACAGTGGAGGCAAAGCTTCCACCAGGATTCAGGTTCCATCCAAGAGATGAGGAACTCATATGTGATTATCTGATGAAGAAGGTCACTAATCATCATCATCTTCTTCACAGTGACTTTGAGGCTCCTCTCTTGATTGAAGTCGATCTTAACAAGTCTGAGCCTTGGGATATTCCTGGTAACTCTCTTGCTCTAAATTACTATCTCCGATGTTAACTGCATGTTCATAATTGTTAGTTCTATTGGTATCTGCATATATAATTCATCTTCGGTTGAAGGTGTAGTTGTCTGTTTCGTTTATGATGGAGCAAGTTTTTAATTTCTTCATTGATTGATGTGAGTATGAATTAATATTTCAAAACCATGAAACCATATCATAATACAATAACACATACATGTCTTATGATATATATGAGATTACTATATATTTATATTACACAAATTTCTATTATTGATATTAGCAAAAAGAGTTATATATCCAATATCTTTCATAGAATATTTTAGTATTTTTTTACATACATGGTTAAGTGATTGCATTAAATTATTAAATTGTTTGTTAGTAAAACAACTTGTTTTGCTTCATGTAAAGTTGATTGTTTGGTAAACTATATTTTTGTCGTTGCACTGCTTATCAACAGTGTGATGAATATGTTTATATATACATTGACTTATTAATTAATCAAACTACTTCTGTATTTTTGTTGTGTAAAATCTTTTGTTAGGTTACCAAAACATACTAGAAAATTATCATCCATGTCATTTTTTTCATAAACACCTTTATTTTCTTTCTGAGACATTTAATATTGTGTTATGTATTTTATTTCTTTATTGTTTATATAAATATATGAGGTACATCTATTTACAAATATGCATATATAATTTGAAAAAAGAAGAATATGAGTCAAACAATTATGGGTCAAGACTTGGCCAAATCAATGAGGAGCTGAGTCTTAGTCACTAACTCTTTGACCGAGACTTCATAGTTTGTACACTCGTTATAGTTATGTATATACACGTACTTACACCACATATTTGTGTGTATATTGAATTTTTACATGTCTTAATCAAGAAGCAGCTAGAGTTCATTTTGATAAGTTCTATTTGGAGTTTCATTTGGTATCTTATGAAACCCCAACATGTTTATATCCAATTGGTTGCTTTTTTATATGGCCATGGAAGCTCCTAAATATTCTGGAAAGAATAATCTCAGCTTTTAGAAGGAGAAAAAATTCAAACAACTTTCTTGTTTGGTAGTTCTTTTGTCCAAAAAATTTCAAATATTTCACACTCACAACATTTAGAAAGAAATGGACAGTCTTGGCACATTCCTAAAACAGAAAGTTGATAAAGTTATCAAGATAAGTATCCACATAAGCTCAAAGTCATCTTCATTAGCCCCACATCACATGGTCTTCACATGTGTTCATATCAGATTCATTCATTCTATTTCATATTTAATTTCAGGGGCCGAAATTGCATTTCTCACCAAATCAAATTTATAGATTGTCACCATCATATCAACAGCTTTCAAGTCTCCAATATTGTTGTTCATGTATGACATTTTCTAAAAAAATTCTTTTCAAAATGTCAAGCTTTTTAATTATGTTCCTATGCACTCTTCTTTCATCATATTTAAGATACTAATTAATTTAAATTAATAAAAAAGAGAAAATAAACCATATAAGTTTTATGATGTAAATATTACTTTTAAAAAAAGATAGTACTGTTTACAACTTATTGCTATTTCAATAAGAAGTTTGTATTCATCAAAATATTTTGAAATTGTATATGTTTTGTCAAACTTATGTTTTGTTACATAAGTTATCATATTTATAGACATATAGCAGCCTGCTAATAATTGATAATTAATTTACAACCACAAACAAAATGGTAGTCACCATGAATGCTAAGTGTACACGTGGCAACTGTAGACGCCTTCCATAATTGACATAGTCAACATTGAATTCCATGTTTAGTAATATTATATATATAGAATATAATAACGAGTCTAGGCCAAAAGAAAATATGGATCCAGCGGATATCTTCGCTGACAGACTAAGTGAAATTTGAAATTTTGTTTAGACGCTACCTTATGATCGACAAATTAGACATCATATTTTAATTGCCATTACTTAATTAGTCCTCCCATTATATGAGTATCTAATAACGTATTTGAAATCATATTTTAATTGTCATTACTTAATTTCTGTTGCTAAAGTCGTCATCTTTCCCAACATGTCATTGAAAAATTAAGCACAGCTGATCCTCAGACATATAATATTGTGCTAATCACCATTTGGGTTGCTTGAATATTTGACAGAAACTGCATGCGTTGGAGGAAAGGATTGGTATTTCTACAGTCAAAGAGACCGTAAATATGCGACCGGACTACGTACCAATCGTGCCACAGCCACCGGATACTGGAAGGCCACCGGGAAGGACCGGGCTGTCCTCCACAAGGGCAGCCTTGTGGGGATGAGAAAGACCCTCGTCTTCTATCAAGGGAGAGCACCAAGGGGAAGAAAAACCGACTGGGTCATGCATGAGTTCCGGCTTGAAGGGCCTTTTGGTCCTCCTAAAATTTCTTCAATCAAGGTAACATATAGTACTATATATTTCACTTCAATACATATGATCAATATATATAATTAGCATAATGTTAATTAACATGCACATTTCTGTTTCTTGGTGATCATAATCATGCAGGAGGATTGGGTTTTATGCAGAGTGTTCTATAAAAACAAAGAGGTATCAGCAAAATCAAGCATGGAGAGTTGCTATGAAGACACAAGCTCACTGTCACTCCCTGCATTAACTGATTCTTACATAAATTTTGACACCAACCCAACACTACCCAACAATATAGATGACTTTGAGCAAGTGCCCTGCTTCTCCATATACTCTCAGAGCCAATCAAACCCTAACAACATGGTTTTTTCATCACCATTCATGACCACCAGCATCAACAACACCACTAATATGGACCATCACCAGTTGCTGAACACAACAACAATGGGCAGTGGAGATTCTTTTGCAGAAATGGGTAATTTTGACAGTATTTCCAGTGGCAAAAAGGTAATTAAAGCTGTGTTGGATCAATACTTCACAAAGATGGAAAATATTAACAATGGAGCCATGAAAGGGTCATCAACAAGTTTAGGAGGAGAAGGAAGTTCAGAGAGCTTCTTATCTGAAGTGGGCATGGTTAATCTTTTTTAGTGATGTAGTTTTGAATTCAGACTTAATTTCAATACTTTCAAGTATTATTATTTGGGGGTTTATTAATTAATCTCCCCCCTCAGCCTAATCTCATATATGGCCACTCAAGGAAAAACTTGTACAAACTAATCTACCTAATCTAAGAAATGAAGTTAAGTTTTTAGTTTTATGTTCATTAGTTTTCATAGAAAGTTCTCTTAAGTCTCTTCTCTTCATCTGTCAAATATTTCAAGCACTATTTTTCAACCAAATTGGGAATTCTATAGTTGATACATACTGTGATTTGTGTTTGTCAATCCTCTGTTTTCTCAGTTTCATATACATTTTCATGGTGCAATTACTTCTTCTCTAGACACTAATGACCTTGCTATTGCATATCTCATGAAGATTTTTTATCAGTCTCTCATCACTATGGCAAGCAAGCAAGAATGTATATCCAAGGAAAAAGAGATTCATTGTTTTGCCAATGTTAAAGATTTATGTTATTTCAATTCTGGACTCAAAAATGACAATTTTTAACCAAATTAACCAGATGAATGCAAGTCTGTAACAGTTCATGTGTCTCACATTCTCACCTGTTCTTGAATCCCTGTATCATCCATCATTGCAAATGCAAGAGTTCATGCCCGCATTAGAGGGAGAGCGAAGACTACGTACAGAGTTTGATTCAAATCCATACCAACTTATTACAACGAGTTTGATTCAAATCCATACCAATATATTACACACTTGACTATGCAACAAGATATGAAAAGAGTACACGTTACACGAGTGTATTACTGTGCCAAGGCACTTGTGTTGTAAACAAGAAGTGCACCTCCGGCAAGAATGCCGAGAAGGGTCACAGCCCAGATTGCCAGTCCAGTCGTGCCTGAAACCAGGAAAGTATTGAGTTAGTTCATTACACATTTTTTTGCCTTCAAAGTAAACTGAAAAGGCTTTTTCTTACCTCCGGCGTAGAAATCACCAGATGGAGACCATTCCTCCGGGTTGTAGATAGGACTGTTACCAATCATCAAAACACGGAGATTAGAAGAACCTCAATGCCCGTAAACTAAGACAAGCTATAGAATAAAAGATGTACTACACAATCATGTCGAGGATGAACTATGGATCAAAAGCCACTGTCAATGAGAGTTTCTTTATCAAACGATTCTATTTTTAATGAATCATTTCATATTTCATACAAAGATCATTTCTCTTTGTATCTCCTCCAACCTAGAGCTCTAGTATTGTTTTTCTAGCTCCCAACTGCACATAATCAAAGAGAAAATTTGAAATTGTGAAACAGCTACAATAACTCCATATGCTTGAGAGACTCCATATTTCCAATTCTTTCGTGTGTTAGGACCTCTATGAAAACAAGAAAGTCTAATAATTGAACCGATGGTGATTTAACAGTATATGAGTTGTGCTACCTTAATCGTTTAGCAAATATACGGTTGAATAGATTGAGATATATAATCGGTAAGAGATGAAGAACTAAAATAGATAATCTACCTGTAACCATCGACATTAGCACCATACTTGTCAACAAATTGGTACACACCCTTTCCCTGTGAATCCAATTTCCAACAATCCCAAGAAAATGTTAATCACAACACTATATATACAAGAAACCAAAAAGCTATGTCATGTAAATCATAATTCTTGAAACAAAACTCAAATCCCATTCACTACAGTACAAACCCTATCATATACAAGAAACAAAAAGCTATATCTGTCATGTAAATCATAATTCTTAACACAAATCTCAGATCCTGTGATGCATGCATGGACACTCTAATCAGCACTAATTATTGAAAGTATAAATTATCAGCTCAAACTTTATACAAGAATCAATTTTTCTCTGAACACTAAAAACAAAGAAAAAGAACTTACTTTTGGCTTCCTTCCTGATGCATCTTTTCCTTCCCTCAAGTCCATGCCACCTCCAATTCCTAAGAAAAAATCAAACAAATTCCAAATTATGTACATGATCATGACATGCATGAACATCATGAACCCAGAAAACAATATATACACAATATATATATATATATTATAATACCAAAGGGCTTGTCAGTCTTGATTTTCTTGACACCACTAGCCATGATCTTGAAGGTGGTCTTCTTCTTCATCCCCAAAGAAGGAAGACCCTTCACTGATCCAACACTGAAAGGAGTTGGTTTCAAGCTCACTGAAGAGGCCATCACTGTGGCTGCCATTACTGATCTCTCTCAGCCTCTGCTAATTACTTAGCTCTTCTTGATCTCTCTTGTTTCAATGGACTCTGGTTTGGTGCAGTGGCACAAAAATAGGACTGAGGGAGTGAGGTGTGATTGCTAGCCTGACACGTGGCATTGCTTGTGTGGATTATGTGTGGATATGATATTACGAAACATTATCCAATTGTTATAGTTTTTTTAACCTCTTGTGCTTCAATAAAGAAAAATTGGATTTTAGGCTGAGACAATAAACATTTCTTTTTTCTTTTTGTGGTGGGGGATCAAGAAAATTGTTCTACAACCTTCCACTTTCGTGGACACGTGGAGTTACACCATTGACTCATGTCTATAATTTTATATTTCCACGTAGACAAATGTAATATTAATTAAATGAGGGCTTTGAGCTATAAGAAAAAGAAATATAACTCACGTACAAATTAACGTATGCATTAATTTCCGACACCTATATATATTAGGTACAAACATAAAATAAAAACATATTCAGATCTAATTTAGTAACATTGTTGTAACAAACGTTGATCATGAGAACAACAATTGTGAGTGTGCTCTGTCATCTGTTCTTGGTAGCAATATCTAAAACTTGTGCAATCACTGAAATTGTGGTGCGAAACATGCTTGAAAATCACAAGATTTATGTCAATTGTAATTCTACATCTACAGATGTTCAAAAGGTGGTACTTCCAGGCTCATTTGCTGTGATCAAGATGGAGCCTCAAGATCCTAACTGGACTTGCCGTGGAAAATTTGGTAGGTTGGGTGTAAAGTTGTATAATGAAGCTATTGACGGAAAAGAAATGACGGAGTATTGTGAAGTAAAAGTTACGACTACTGGTTTTTATCGATGGAACGAGAAAAAACTAGTATGGGACTTTCTCGCCCCCATTAGACTGATACCATGATACTTGTTATATATTGTTAGTCTTGAATAACATATGAATACCAGTATATATTTTTGACTCATTAGTTGTTTTGATTAATAGCATTTGCATACAAGTGAAAAGTAAAATCATGTCATTCCAACGTGAAAGTCAAATCGAATCATTAAGTAATTGTATTAATTCACCGGTTGAATCCTAGTTAAACCAATCAAATTCGAAACCTAAAATATTGACTGTTTCTTGAAATAATAATATATAATTACCCAAAAACCCGCTAACACATGAGGGTTGAAAAGTTTGATCTCCACAAGTAAATACACAAATCTCCTTCTAAACCGGAGTGCCACAAATTTAAGAATCATAGTTACATATAAGTTCAATGAAAGAGCCAAACTACAAATTTTGTATTAACATTTGAAACTCACAAATCAAATATTGTAGCAATGTTGACAATAACAACAACAATTGCATATGCACTTAATCTTCTCCTAATATTTGCAGGATCATTGACAGCTTCTAAGCTTATGGTCCTAAAAAATGAGCTCACAAATGGCAAGCCTGTTCATGTGGTTTGTGGTTCCTTAGTTTCTGAAACCCTGAGGCCACACCAAGAGACCACCATCGAGATGGTGTCAGATCCTGAATGGACCTGTTACGGACAAATCGGCAATACGACGAGTTCAAGGCTGTATTATCAGAAATATGATGAAGAAAATATAAGTGGTAAATGCTTGATCAAAGCCAAAAATGATGTTTTTTACAGATGGAAGGAGAAAGGAAAGAAATGGGAGTCACTGCCCATAATACTATAGCCTCGAGCTTTAGGCAATATTATGCTGGTAATATGTAGATGTTAGATTCAAGATTTCATGATTGTGATCTTGGAATGATTTTTTTTCCAAGTTCTTGAATTGGCATTCAAGAACTGAGGAAATGTTAGGATCAACAGTTTTGTGTTCCAAGATTATATTCAAAGATTGTGTATGTATTAGTTATTAATAGATAAGTGAATTTGTTTCTCATTTTCTTGTCAGAAGCAATGAGATTGCATATATAGTTTAGGAGATGCTTATATAATTTAGGTTCTATTGCTCTTTGAAATAGTTACAACAAGACAACCTCAAACTCTGGAAATTGATAAACTCTGTTACTCTTTGTATGTGTAGCTCTCTCAAGCTTATATAATGTTTGGCATTTTATTTGAAGGGCCTAATTATCAGTTTTGCATTCAATAGTAACTGAGTTATGTTCTCGGAATCTATAGGTGGTCATCACCTCAAAATCATTAATTGCAAGGATCAGTTTTGGTTCCTTAAACTCACCAAGACAATAATATCAAATGAAGTTTTAATTGACCAAGAAATTAATATGACTCATGCATGAGTTACATGCACTGCCAAAACAACAACTCACCATCTATTTAATGATACTATCAAATCTAAGATCAATAATATTGTGAATCTCACAAAGCAATTGCAGCAATATTGCTGACCATGAGACCAATAATTTCATATATACTGCTTCTGCTATTTGCAGCATTGGAGATCAGCACAGCTCGCAACAATTTAGTGCGTCCAATCCACTTGGCAATGTCAAGAATGTCTCTGTCACTTGCATGACTGGTCCAAGGTCTATGACTAAAAAAACTGTTCCTCAGTCCAATTAGGCAAATTCCAGATTGTGAACGATCCTGCATGGATCTGCCTTGGCCACAACGGTAAATCGCACGTAAAGCTGTATAATTAGAGGAGCGATCATGCAAAATGTAACGGTGATTGCTTGATAGATGTCAAGTCCGATGGTTTTCATCGCTGGAACAAGAAGACCAACTCGTGGGAGTTGCTTCACCCTCTATAGATTAGTGTTAACATAATTAGTTGAATAATACTCGGTCTTATAACGAAAACAAAACAGTTCACGTGCGTTTATTTCGTTGACATTTCACGTTATGTTCGCAGCACAACCTTTTGAAATGAAAATGGCTACTCAAATTATGTTCTCTGGTAAATTCAGACTTCTGTACAAAAATATACATATGCATTCATATGTTTGTTTAATTATTTTTAGATTCCCCTGCAAAAATTGTAGTCTTTAGGTCATGATCAATTTCCAGTAAATTTTTAATTCTGCAAGTTATTGTTGGTGTCAAATCAAAATCTTTGATAAGCTAGAATTTTCGTTTAGGTTAGTTGGTGATGACAGGCAAAAGTTGGGTGTTGACTTTATTTGACCATTGCCATGATTAGAAATTTAGTTATATTTATACTGTGTTAGGACTAACTTTAATTAACAAAAGACATTTTCATAATTTTATTCTCATTAACTATAAATTTTAGGTTTGATTGATATGGTTAGTTTGATTATATTGTACCTAAAAGATCCAATTTGATGCTTAAACTAAATAGGTTCATAAGTTTTTCTTAACTCAAAATAATTTATGAATTCTCGTTTTTCGATCTAATTTAATTATAGAACTTTTTGTAACTTGAAATATTCCATGAAAGTATAAAACCAAGACATGTTAAGTCAAACGATTTAAAAGCTTTAGATTCTCTTTGAGGTCTCAAGTTCAAGCTCCATCGTCTCAACAATATGAGGTGAAATTTTGGGTTAAAAAAAAAATAACTACCTCGACTGTGTAACTCAACTGACAAATACGAGTATTAACAACCAATAGTAATTAGAAAGAATAATCTTTTAGAAAACTAGTATGAGAGTTGCTCCATGGAATCAAAACTCATTAAACAAAAAACAATTATAGGACCCACTAATTATTATGATATACAACTGCACAACCCTAATCCACAAAAAAGACCAAAAAGTAAATGATGTCAAATCCTCTGTTTCTGTCTCTCTCTCTCTCCTTCCTCTCTGCAACTCCTCACTCTACTCCTCCCCATTTTTCTCTCTTTAAAAAACCTTTTTGAATCTTTCTTTTAGCTTTTCACAAGGAACCCATGAGAACCCACATAAATTTCTTCTAGGGTTTCACCACTTTCAGCTTCACCTGCACCTCCCAATCCTCTTTTTGCTCTGCTTTCTCTCATCCTCAACCGCCATCATCTTCTGGGTCTTGCCACCACAACCCACCCAGGTCTGGTTGCTCAGCTCTTCTCCATTTTCCATTTCTTTTGCTTGCTCTGTATTTTATGTTTCTGGCGTGGAAAGAGACCAGCTTCTGGTGTTGGAGAGCAAAACAAAATCTGGGTCGCAAAGAGAAAAATAGGAAAGAGCGAATAATTTTAGCTTTTTTGGAGACTTGTCTGTGAAGCAATTTGCGTTGAACGAACGTGATCTAATCTACTGGATTAAGGGGTCTGCTTAAAGACTCCAACTTTTTGTAACTCTCTCTCCATTGCCGGGACTTTTTGGTCATTTCCGGTGGATCTCTGCCATGGATGCATAAGCTTAGTTGAGAGCTTGGATGGGGTCGGCAGTATTTCAACACGTACATAGTTGGGAAGTACGATTCTAGATCTTCTTGTGCTTTTTTTTGCAAGAGACCCGTGAACTGAGTAGGGACTTTTTTTTTAGAGGGTAGATCAAGCTTTTTGATATGGGTTGCAAGTACATTGATGATTTAACATTTCTTTTCTGGAGAAGTGAAGAGCTTCTGGTTTCTAGTGATGGTTATCAATAGCAAAGATCTGGTGCTATAGGCTTAGATTTGATGCAGTTTTGAGGAGGGGGCTGTTTGTTGATCGAATTATGGAGGATATAGGGCTATTTAAGCAAGGTTGGAAATGGCTGCAATTGAAGAAACAGACATACTCTGTTGCCCGGACTAAAGTGAGCGTTTTGAGGGAAAAAACTGGGATGTTTGTGGAACGGCATTGGCCGATGGTCTGCAGAGTGTTCTCGGGGATCGGGAGGTTTGTTTGGTTTCTATTGATGCAATGGAAGGACTCTACTGTGAGGGGTTTCTGGTCGCTTGTTGGGCTGGGTTCAGCTGCCTTGCTTGTCATAATGTGGAGTTGTTTCATCAGTTTGACATCAATGTCTTGCTTGATTTATTTGCTTCTTAGCATGGTAAGTGTTTTCATCTTTTTTTTTGTTGGTTCACTTCTAGATTTTGGGAGATATGATTTTTGTTTATTATTTCCCCTGGATCATTATATTATACAATCATTACCTGTGTCGATTTTCGGGTATCTGTAAGACAGATCTTTAATTTTGTTGCCATAAGTGAGGAAAATGCTTACCCCTACCTCATTAGGGTACTATGATCTGCATTTACTTCATAAATGACAAGTGCTCCTGGTGTTTGAACAATTGAAACTCTCAGCCAAATATTAGGAGCTAGCTAGGCTAGTATCCTGTAAACTATAGTAAGAAAGTTACGGAACCAAAAATCATGTATAATAATGATAACCATATCATAACTGATCTATGTATTCATTGTAAAGATTTAAAAGCCTTCTTCAGCGTGAAAATATTGTACAAATTTTATACCAGGAAGCTCCATGCTCTTTCTTCCCCATTTGAAGGAACCAAATCAAAGTGCTTAGAGTAGGTATACTGCCTAAAACATGGTTGTTTGGTTGAAATTCTAGACATACTTTCCTTTCCTGGAACTAGGAGTCCTTTTACTTCCTCATTCATACCAAGCCAGGATTTTATTATATATTTTTAATTGAAAATTGAAAATTCTAGTTTTGGGCTTGATTGTTACTTTTACAAATGCTCCTTGTTGGCAGCCCTCCTAAATCGTGATTGTTTGATGGAAATTCTAGATGTGCTTTCCTTTCTTGGAATTAGGTGTCCTTTTACTTCCTAATTTGGTAGCCAGGATTTTATTTTATATCTATTGAAAATTCTTTTTGGGGCTTGGGTGTTACTTTTCAAGTGCTCCTTGTTCCTTGCATCATCTTTGTCTATAGATTATCAATACCTTTTTCTATCCATGGTTTTGCTTTTCTTTTTCTTAGCCCTTTTGATGACAAAACCTATATAATAGAAAACTTCAAGAAGTAAAAATTGTAGTTGTGAATTCACTGGGTGGGTAGCACTGATGTGATAGGATAATGACATAAAGTAGAAGTTCCCCAAATCAATTGCCATTGACATTTGAGAAAATATTTCAGGGAGCTGCTGGAGCTGCTGTTCAGTACCTGGGATACACTCCTGGTCTTTTTATTGTAGGCCTCTTTGCTATTTTGATTTTGTGGATGTTTGCTAACTTCTGGATAACAGGGACATTGTTCATAGTTGGAGGTATGAGTTAGATTCTTTTCTATCAATTATGGATTTGAATTTCTGTTGTGGTATGCTTTAAATTAGTCGTCCTACTTCATTATCTGTATATTTTTCTTGCTATTATAGTGGGAGGGATTTGAGGATAGTCAACCCACTGCTATGGTGATAATGTTTTGTTGGGATTGCTAGCTACATTGATCTTAAATTCTTAACTTCCAAAAGTGTTTTATTGTTTTGACAAGTTTTATCATAGGTTTGTGATTTTTGGATATGTTCTCATGAACCATTTTGTATTATTTTAACTGCAGAGTGTTTTGGATATGGCTTCATTATTACTTCTAAGTGGCTCTCATCTTCTTTCTCAATCTCTTAATACATTTCTATAACTTACTGTGCAAATGCAGGTTATTTGTTCTCCCTAAATCATGCAAGATTGGTGGTCTTAATAGCGACGATATATGCCATCTATTGTGTTAAAGTTCGAGTTGGATGGTTTGGTGTTTTTCTCTCTATTAACCTAGCATTTTTGTCAAATGATGTGTTCAATTATTCGCTCAAATGGTGTGACAATGTGAGAGAAAGTGCACACTTCGAAGAACAGAAAGAACCGGAAACAGTTACAGAAGAGGAGTTCTCTGGAGATTGTGAATTCTCAATTCCTCCTGATGAACCTGAAACAATACATCCATGTAAATCATCCAGCAAACCAGCTTCTACTACATCTGTTATTAATAACCATGCAGAGGCTTCTGCAAGCAAAGTGGTCAGAGAGGAGACAAATTCAGTTGATGAGATGAAAAGGATACTAGAGAGTCTTGATCACTATGAGGCATTAGGATTTCCTCGCCAAAAAAAAATTGATGTTGCTTTGTTGAAGAAGGAATACCGGAAGAAGGTAATATCCTTTTTTGAATGCATAAGCATTCTTGGTTTAGTATATTATCACCAAAAGTTAGTTGGATTAGTTATTTTAGTTCTGATGTGGTATAGCAGTACTCTGAGAAGGTGCACTAGATGAAAAATATTATATGCATTTATGGCTTGAGTATAGTACTATCACAAAACACATGAATTATTTAGCCGTGCTTCTATGGTATTAAATGGGAATCCACTTTTGATCTTCGATACAAAATTGTTCTTGCCTGCTAAAAGCATCAATTTATTCTGTATTTATTTATATACTTACTAAGTGTTTCTTCATTTACCTTATTTCTTGTGTAGGCCATGCTTGTGCATCCTGATAAAAATATGGGAAGTCCAATAGCAAGTGATTCATTTAAGAAACTTCAATGTGCATATGAGGTGAATGGTTTGACATAAATTGCTATTCCATGAATTGTATCGGGACAGCTACTCACCATAAAGTATTTCTGAATTGTAAATTGAACAGCTTCAAGTATTGTTGTGATCTCGGTTCTTTATGCTATTTACAATGGTATATTTTCAGGTTCTTTCTGATTCTGTGAAGAAGAGAGATTATGATGAGCAGTTAAGGAAAGAAGAATCTAGGA
Source organism: Pelargonium nanum (assembly GCA_036897485.1). NCBI lineage: Eukaryota > Viridiplantae > Streptophyta > Magnoliopsida > Geraniales > Geraniaceae > Pelargonium > Pelargonium nanum. The sequence goes on along the minus strand of JAYMTF010001397.1, from coordinate 9,272 downwards.
GTAGAAGTGTCTGTCAGACGTCCCATAGTTCTAGTCAGGTAATATCAGGTGATTGGTTGTTAGTCTGGTTATTAGTAAGCTAGAAGTTTTTTCCACTTGATAATTTTGCTCTGGATGAACATCATAAAACCATCAAGTTTTTGCAATATTATTCATTGTCTTTGTTCTATATATGGCTGTTAATTGTTGAATAAAACCCTACCATCTATTGAGTCGTTTCTCTCTAGCTTATCAGTCATTTCCATAAAACAAGAAATGTATGGGTTTCTCCCAGGCAAAATGGAAATTCTTTCAATATTTGTGCATTTCCATTTCACTTATCAGTGAGGATAAGCTATTCAAGTGGGTTGATATGAATCAGAAAAACAAAAGGCAAAAATAAGGTGGATGGGTCTGAGTAGCGAAGTACCTTTGATCATGGAAAAATGTCTATTAATCAAGCTTATTCTTGATCATGCAATGGCTTAAGGCTTGAACGCATTGTTATCCAAACCATCTTATCAATCTATGTTAAATGCTCTGTTGCCCTAATTAAGTTTATTAACTGACGCACTTGAACATTTATGCTAGAAAATCATTTAATTGTTCTCTTAACATAAGCAGGAACGTTCAGATTATTGCTCTGAAGAGTCGAGGCGTATACATTGCACAAAGTGTGGCCATTCACATATATGGGTGTGTACCAATAGGGCTAAGGCTAAAGCAAGATGGTGCCAGGTTTGTCATCTTTTGTTAATGCCTTGTGCTCTCTTTCTGCCAAACATCTTTTGCTTTCTTTTGAATGAGTTTATGAGTGGTTGCCACACCAGGATTGCTGTCAATATCATCAAGCTAAAGATGGAGATGGGTGGGTTGAATACAAGGGCTCATTGGTATTTGACAGGCCTCAAAAGGTAACTTCCTTTAAAGTAATAACACATCTTTTGCTGTTGGATTATTACTATTTAGATATAATGTCCAAATTTTCATCTTTTGTGATTAGTCATTGTCAAATGTCACTTAACATATAGTTGGGTGTTTTATGAGTGGAAGGGGATTATGACTTATACAGCTAAAGTTCAGGTTGTAGTATCTTAATTAACATAGCTCGTTCAGGGTTCAGTTTGGGAGTCAGCACAACACACCAAATGCTTTATATCAGCTATGAATATGGTTTCATTATGTAGTTTGCAAAGTTATCTACTGTTGGTCCTGGAAGGCAAGAGCTATATTTTCACCTTATGCTTAGTAATCCCATAATTGCCGAGTAGGAAAAAACAAAACAAAGGGAAATGATATTATGGGCATAGTTTAGACAATGCAGACAAAATATGCCATTACAGTCTAGTGTCCATTAGAGGCTGACTTTATTTCCGTTCTCTCTTGAATGCTTAGGGCAACCTTCCAGTCTATTAACTAGACGTAGTGATTCCATAGGAATGCATTCTATTTCATGCTTGGCCAAGCTACAGTTGGTGAGGGGAACAACCTTGTGATGTCGTTCTTATGCATTTTGACCAGTATGCATGAATAGTGGTCTGGTGGAAGATTGTTAATGTTGTCTGGTTAAATATGTATTGGGGATGAGTGCCATTTTTCAAGGGTTTAAAGATCATAACCAGCTGCCTCTCTATGTCCATCACTTTTGTTCTTATGGTTCAGGAAGGAAATATATGCTGTCATATTTCATGACTACCTATGTGAATCCTTCTCTATTTACAATGCTTTGACAGCTGTTCATTGCCATAATGTTCACTGGTTTGTTTTATTATTTTATAGGTTGAAATACCCCGAGCATTTGTCTGTGCCGAGAGCAAAGTCTTTGATGTTTCAGAATGGGCTATTTGTCAGGTCAGTTAGTAATATGCATGCTTCTATCCATAAATGCTGCATTTTCTATAACCATGTAGTTGTGATGAATTTTTTTATTTTGATTTGTGGTAATGCTATATGCATCCCTTCCATTTCCATTGCTCAATACATGCATTATTTCATCATATCCTATATCAAATTGGCTTAAAGTATGAAGTTAGGAACGTTAAGCTATGTGATATGGATCATTTGGACTTTTCTATCCATGCTGATAACTATTAGAGCCTAATTGAACATCAGCTACAACGATAGTTATATTGGTGTAACTGTTGGCAGCTATTTTTATCTACTTGTTTTAGGCGTTATCTGATTAGTAATTGTCCAAGCAAACATATTTTCTGGAAAGAGAGGTTGCCAATGCAATGTTGTTGTGTTGTGGGCTGAATATAGCTTTACTTTGGAACCAGAGAAAGAACTGAAAAATAAATATCTGTCTGTCCATTCAGTTCCATCTTCGGCGTCTTAGATCTTGTGTCTTTGCAGGGAATGGCTTGTAGGCCCAATACTCATAGACCCAGCTTTCATGTTAACATGGTTGGTTTGGAGAAGTCAACACAGCGGTCGAGCTCAAGTAGATTCCCTTGGGATTTGGATGCGGAAATGATGGAGGAAGACGAAGAATTCGAGTTGTGGCTTCAGCAGGCTCTGGCCTCAGGTCTTTTCTGTGAGACATCCAAACGGAGAAAGAGCTGGAGTCCTTTCAATAAGCTAAATCAGAAGAAAGGGAAGAAGCAATGGCGAAGATCATCATATGACTGAATGTGTGTTTTTTCTCTTGCTTGGAGATTCACCTTTGAACCACAAAAAGAAATGCCTTTTCTGGTCGGGATCGAGCTGAGAGAAGACATTTAGCACTGACTTCAGGTTTCTGATTAACTCATCAGAAACAGATGAGAGGAGCCAGGAAGGTGGGGGTGGACCAATTGCTTGTAAATAGATTGAAATCTTTTGCTTAACCCACTGTTGCAAAAATCAGTTATGTTCTTGTCCCATTTTGAGTTTTGTTTTTCCATATGTAAACAAAAAGAATTCACTATGAGAGAACAAAACTGATGGATGTGTCCTTCCTTGTACATCAATGATCAAGTTATCAACTTGTTAATTGATCCTATGCAATTGTAATAAAATGAAAAGAAAAAAAGTAGAAGAAAAGGAAAGAACATTCCTCATTGATGGGTTCTTGCAATTGCAACATTTTGTTATGAAAATGTTTCTTTTAGGTTGCCCATGATTCTGTTTCTCAATGAACCTGAGCTCCATCATGATTTGATCTCTTACCATGATCTCTTCAATCTGGCTATAAAATTTCAATGTTGGCCTGTGTATCTGTAAAATTATTGGCCTTATTGTTATGGTAACAGAAGAGCTTAATTAGGAATGCCCAAGTATCTCTTAAAAGTTTGTTTGGTGGAAAGTGTTGGGTTGATTGTAAGCTTCATCAATGGATTTTATTCTTTTCTTGATAGCCATTTGGGGTTTTTAATGCCTTTGCAGGTGGTGTGCCAAACTATGAAATATCATTCCCATGGTTACCCCAGGCTTGAGAATCACTCCCTGGTGTCATCGACGAGATATTACCGTGTTGCATGCTATTCCTGGGATAGTTAAAAAATCTCGGAGTGAAAACAAGAACATTGATGACTACGTATATAATTTACCGTTCTTAGACCTCAAAATAGTAGGAGTCTATGTATCATCGACAAGATATTACCGAGTTTCATGTTATTGCTACTTGCTAGGATAGTTAAATAGTCTCTACAAGATTGACGACCGCGCAGATAAATAACTCTTCTTTGACCTCAAAATAGAGAGTCTCGTGCATTGGATTGCCTTTTTAGTTAAAAAGAGCATTTCCATTTAGCCGATACTCAAAACATGTTGTAAAATTGTTTGATGAACCACTTTTTATTGACTTTCTGATTGCTCTCTCATAACATCTTATGATGGTCATAACAAGGTTAATCAGTTATTTTCATTTCTTAGAACTTTGGATCCAATTTTTCTTTACATTCTTCTTATTCAGTCTCCAACTTAATGTCATTTTAATGGTTCTTAAAGCCTGATCTTTGCACTTTCATTCTTTAACTTTTCTTTCAAGTCAACTTTCATTCTAAATTGTCTCTATCAGAAGAATAAAGCAATCCCTTGGAAATGTGCAACAAAAAACCCTTGGCAACAAGCAAAAGACCATAAAAGCATGTCACCTTACAAAAAGCAAAACCAAAAACCAAATCTTCCACACACTTCTTTATCTTTGCTTTCATTTCAAGTTTAAAGCTTCAAATCCAAATCCTCTTCCTCTCCCTTCAACTTGCCATCAGAAACCAACCAGAGAGTAGCAGAGAAATGGGGTCTACATTGATCTCTCTCAATGCTTTCACTTTTCTACTTGTCATTGTCTCTTCCACCTTGCCATCAGAAACCAGAGACATTGATTTAGGAATCTACAATTCTGTGAAACAGAATTTGCCTAACCTGAGCTCTGTCAAGGAAATGTATGATTCAGTGAAAGAGAAGACCCATGATTTGAGCTCTGTCAAGGACATTTACAAGACCTCTTACAGTCATGGCTTGTCTGCTGTTAACAATGTGGAAGCTGCTGTGAGGGACACTGCCAACCACTTCTTGCAGGATGAGAAATCCCGGTCTGATCTTACCCGCTTCGCTGAATCCTTTGTCCTTGCCATCATCCTGGAGCTTGCCAAGGGTGTCCCAGGTTTTACAGCTCTCTCTTGATTATAATCAAGTTTCAATATTTGTACATATGATGCCAAGACATGGACCTATAACTGTTGCTATGTGCTGATGGAGGATGTGAATTGATTGATGATAAGTTTCTTTTTTTTTGCAGGTGGAGTGCCAGCTTATAACATAGTTACAAAATCATTCCACAGTGACAAGAATCTGAAGGAAGATCAAGAAGAGTCTGAGCTTGCTAGATTTGTAACCGAGTTTGCGAAAAATGCAGGACTTTATGTCTTTGAGAAGGCTGCTCAGAGTGTTCCAGGTCTTTTTGCTGTCTGATGTTTCTCATTATAGCTTCTCATGTGATGAGATGTGAGCTCACTGACAACAAGTTCATCACCATAGTTTCTTTGGGTAATTTACTGTGTTTGCAGGTGGAGTGCCAGCCTATAAAATCCTTTCTCAATCGCTTCGGTCCCTTCACGAAGGTGAGGAGATGAAGGATCATAGAAGAGAGATCAAGGAATTGCGCGCCAGGATCGACATGCTGGAGGAACAAGGTTATGGCTGCACTAACAGCTGTAACAAGTTACATGACCAGACACAAACAGAGACCTCCAAGCTTGGTTTGTTTGAAAAATGAGAACACAGCAATTTAGATTTATCTGTGAATGGAATTCTCATTGGCATGTTTTTTTGGGATGATGTTGTGGTTTTAAAGGGTTTGAAATTTGGAGTCTTGAGTAGTGGGTTGTGATAGGCAAGAGAATTGGAGGTTTATCAGTGTGATTCTGAACTATTTCAATAACATTGATATGAATTGGCAAATTTATGATTCATGCATTGGCTTTGAGTGAAAATTCTGATTGGCATGTGTAGTAAATGTAGAAGTTTCCATTGTTTAAGATTAACAATCTCTGTAAAGCTTGCAAAACATAGTCATATCTCTGGACTGAAACAATAACACAAATGTTAATCTGCTTAAAATCTATGTTATGCTTCTGATCCAACTCCATTACTCACACACTCCAAAACAATACACAGACCACAACATGATCCTACTCTTATTTCTGCGCAAGACGAGAGTTAATGACTGCGTGACCAAGCTGTGGAAAAGAAAAGTGTTATTACTGAGATTGAAGAAGATCTAAGACTTTTTTTCTACTTGGCATGCTCGGGATGGCTCCCTTCACTTGAACACAGAGAGAAGCTGCAGCAGCTGCATATGGTCAAAGAAGAAGAGATTATGAGAATCTTGTTTTGCAGAAAAAATATAACAGAAAAAATATGAGAACACAGCCATACACACCAGCAAATCTCAGGCATTCCTTTTGGGTTTTTCCCTCGACGAGAGACACAGCGAATGCCGCAGTAAATGTATCACCAGCTCCGGTGGTATCAAGGACCTTTTTGGCTGATATGATTGGTTGTATAATTGGTTCCTGCCCTTTCACAAAAAGAGCAGACCCTTTGTCTCCAAGTTTCACAAGGACTTGCTTGACACCCTGATATTCATTTTAACTACATTAGGGTAATAGTGGACTCTGAGCTTCATCAAGTATGCAAAAGATACAAATCCAATTATTATCTCATTGGTTTTAAAGAAAAGTACAAGAGATGCTAGGGCTCACCATAGTATAACATTTTGCAACAGCCTGACAAATTTGATCAAAACTATTAGTCGTGATTCCCGTCAAACGACCAAGTTCAGTTTCATTTGGACTAAATATATCAACTAAACTCAACAGTTCTTGTGGGACTGGACCATCCATTCCTCCCGCATCCAGAATGACAGGCACACCAGCACTCCTTGCAGCCTAAAAATGATAGTTCATTATACCAGTAAGTTAAAAAATGAGTACAATCAAACAATGGGGAAGATGAAAATGAACTTAAAAGTCTTAGAAAGTATGGTTGGAGAACAGAACACATCGCATAAGCATAAAAAAAAAACATTTTGAGTTGAAAAGGGGACAAACAACAATAACAGGAATCAAACAGTAAAGCAATGCAATTTTAGAAGTCCTTCAAACCAAAATGGAAATTTCACAATAATCCTAAAAACGAAGAGAAGAAGGTGGTTGTTTAACGAATAAAAATGAAAAGTTCAAGGCATTAAAAGAAACCCAAGTACTCAGGAATTCTCAAGTGACCACAGATAATGGCAGCGGAGTCTTACAGGTAGCCATAAGGGACTCGTCAGCAAAGAACATAAAACATGTTTTGAATTATAAAGCAATCCACAATTGATATCCAATTTAATAAATCTCTATAGTTTAGGCTAGTCATTAGAAACTAGCAGGTTTAATATAAACCATATCTATATGTAGATAATCTCCATACTGATTGTACAGCCATCCACAATTAAAACTACTTTCTAATGCACCAGCTATAATTAATACAACTCTGTCCATTAAACAGAAGAAACTCTCTGCATTGTCATATATGCCACTATACCTGTTTCCATATACAAAATGCTACTGACTATGGCTTCTTAAACACCATCACAGATATTATTGAGAAACTAAAATACAGTAACAATTTAAAGATCTAAGACACATAATGAAACCAATGCACGCAATCAACTTATCCTAAAAACCTGAAACTAAAATCATAATTGTTCTTCCCCCGATCTTCCTACAAGATTCAACCTATCAACTAGAGCCATCCAATTCTAATTCATAGCTAAAGCTCTCCGGCACCAAATCCACAAACACCCTAAAGAACAAATTGGGGTTCATATTTCCATTTTCACCCATCAATAACATTTTTCCATTTGCACAAATAAATAACCTCAAAATGATCCAATTAATTATGAAATCGTGTACCTTCTCCGAGAAAAACTCAAACAAGAAAATCACTAAAGAAATGAACTTTCTTACCATACAGCCCTATGATTAAGAAAAGAATCATGACAAATATTTATCATAACAATCATACATAAAAGAACCCAATTTTTCATTTTCTTAGTAACGAGTAGATAGCTTAAAAAGGGATCAAATGCCCAATTCCCATACTTCAGACAGCAAAAAGCATTGGTACATTCAAAACAAGAGATGAAAGGCCTCACCTTGGCAATTTGAATATTAACAGAATCAGGAATCTCTCTCTGAAGCAGCACAATCCCAGCATTCCTGACAACCTCCAGGTCCTTCTCAGGCAGGGTTTCAGGCCAACCATTCATATTAGCACCACCCACAATGATAATAGAGTTCTGGCCACCAGATTGAAGCATCACCACAGCATGACCAGTGGGTGCAGTGGCCACAGTGTTGATATGATCAAGCCTGACCCCACCACCCTCAAGTGCCTCAGTAATCAGCTTCCCATGAGCATCCTCACCCACCTGACCCACAAAATATGTTGGGTAAGAGAGCTTGCCACCACAGGCAGCCTGGTTGGCACCTTTGCCACCAGCAAGGGTCTGCCCAGTCTTGGCTGAGATGGTCTCACCTTCCTTGGGCAGCCTCTCAATCTCCACATAGATGTCTGCATTGGCTGATCCAACAACCACCAAAGGTGGTTTTTTTTTCTCTGGGATTGGCTGGGATTGGGATTTTGAGCAGCTGATGGAGAAAGAGGGAAATGGGTTTGATGATCTGGAAGATGGGTTTTTTGGGTTTGGAATTATTGTGGTGATGGTTCTTGCGCTGATGAGTGATGAGTTCTGGGTTTTGATCTGCAGCGGATTCGTCGATGGTGAAATTGCAATTCCTTTCATTTTTGTTCGTCGGAGTTTTGACTTTCTCAGCTGCTTGAAGTGCAGATGTAGTTGACCGATTGATCTTGCTTTTCAGGTGGGAACGGATGGGATAAAGTATTTTTCTTTTTCATTTAATAAATTAACTGCAATTTCTTAAAAAATAAATGGTTAAATGGTTTGGAAAATATGAATTTGCTTGATTTTAGACTCAACCTTTAATTAGAGTTTTCCTTAATTTCAATTTTTTCCCCTCTAACATATGAACTTCTATTAGAAGATTTTTGGAGCATTTACCCCTTCAAGAAACATCCAAATGTTGCTTATGTATTCTAGAATCGTGGGAATGTTAAGTGTAGAGTGACGTCTACTATCTTGTGTGAGAATATTCTTTGAGGTGCTATCGAAAGTTATGTGAGCATGTGAACATCGTGGGACGCGGCCTTACGGACAACCTCATAGAGCTAGGTTCGTGGAATTTAAATACAGATCGGGGAACGTTTGGTAATGGTTGTGTACGGTATTGGGACAACTGATGTTGGGGGTGACGGCTCATACTAGGATTCTCTTGACGATATCATAGGGTTATTTTTCAAATTAAATGTACATTTTTCTTATGATAAATCTTATTGTGATATTCAACGCATTATTGTTTCTTTTAAATCAACGCGTTATTGTTTAAATTCCTCTTATTTATAAAAAATCTCACCGCATTTTATTCTCTTCAAAATGATTTGTATATTTCATCTATACTAACCATTTTGCAACCACATTATTCAAAATCCATACTATGTATGTTAAACTTGGTGAGGATGCATAAGGTGTTGTCACCTCACCAACTTTAACAATTTGGAGCATTCTCATTGTTTCAAACTCAAATGTTTTTTCATTTTTCGTCGGTTACGTAAAATCACTCAATAACTAATAACAAAAGCTAATAGTAATCACTATGACAATCACTATTATACTTTAGTTATAGCAAGATGTGATATGGTTTATATAGAAGTTGCCCATTATATCAACTCTTCACTTTTTC